>OMKN01033084.1:9921-26558 GCA_900302345.1 Melanonus zugmayeri | reverse complement strand
CCGCTCCCTCTCTCTCTCTCTCTCTCTCTCTCTCTCTCTCTCTCTCTCTCTCTCTCACACACACACACACACACACACACAGACACACAGACACACACACACACACACATAGACACAGACAGACACACACACACTTAGTGTAACATGTATGGTTTCATGTATCTCCATTGTCAGTAGTCTGACTCTAGACTGCTGCACATTGCTAAATGACTAATCCTCTGAAATATTTTCCTTATTCATATTTTATAAATTAAATATACATTGTGGCTTACATTTGAGTACTAAGTACTAAACAAATCTGAATTAAAATAACTTAACCTAATAATGTTTCCTCTTTTATGAAACTGAAATTGCATGATTACATACAGAAAATGTCATATCATTTATAATGTTTCCTAACTTTTACTTTGAAAATAATTAAACCTTTAACCACATTCCCATTGCCAGTCCTGATGCTTCACCTGACTCTCAGTTGAGTTGAGAAGGCTATTAATACCCAGTGTTAATTGAACCCAGTGTTCAGGATCTGCCTCCTTTTGCTATCCAATGTGTTAAGGGGCAAACACTTCCACAGTACCTTCTTTCTAAAGCCAGATAGAGTTTGTCAGTTAGATATGCAGTTTCATAGTAATGATAATAATGATGATGAAACTCCAAGTAAAACATGCCGATTCTTTAATTTTTAAGTCCATTTGAAAAAAAAGCTATTACAGTAATATTACTATCAGTATTTTCAATGGACTGTGCTGCTCCCATCTGTTGGCCACTGTCTGATATCACATGACCCACAGCATTGTTGTGTGAATACAAACTAATACGAAACATTGATTGTCACTGTGTTTGTTTTCTAAAATAGCAATTATGTGGCAATTGATCTGTTACTATTAGATATATTAGAATCATTTAAATACAATGTCTCCTGATTAAAAAAAATATGTTTAGTGTCTTGTGGGAGAGGTGTTCTGGAAGGCAAATGGACTGTAGGGTATTTAGCGTGTGTCTTGATGACTGTTTTAAAAGTTTTAAGCACACAGTGGGTCAGGCTCCTGGCGATAAAACACCCTCATCAGCTCTTCAGTCATTGAGCTTTTGGCTCTCAAATTAATGTCTTGTCAGCACAGTGTCATATTGGATACAAAAAACAAATTGGCTCTGTTTAGTAGTTTTATGACAATACAAAGATGGAAGTGACAAGCTATTGGCAAGACAGTCATTCTTTTTGGAAAAATGGTGGCTTGACCCATTTACAATTCTTACAAGGTCAATGTGACTATTGAAAACAAACGACACGTCATATGGTAGTAGAAGAGTATTATAATATTATAATGCCATGATATTTAAACATGCTACACTTGCACGACTAGCATAAATGGTCATCTGACCAAATATCAACTGGTTATACAAGCGTTTGTTAACAATAAAAGTAAATGACCAAACTGAAAATCAAGATTCACTTTATTGAAAATGGTTGTGAAGTTACTTCCACTAACATGTTGGGTTCATGATGCCATGAATGTGGCTTTGTCTGTATTCATGACAAAGTGCACTGTATGCACATTGTTTTGTAATTATTTTATCATTTGTTTTTTCTATATAAATACAAAAATGTTATTTATCTGGGTGTTCAAAACAGAAACATGATCCCATAGTTAATTTGACAGTAGGTTAGGCAAAAAAATAGATATGGTGAGAAAACATGATTTTGGCATGTAGGAATGATTAACAGAAAGCAGAAATATGATGAGGTAATTAAGTGTGTTGTTTTGCAAGTATACTCTAATTATAGCTGCAAGGAGAGAGTTGGCAGCTGCATAAAGATCTTGAAAGAATAGGATTGCGACAGGTTTCAAGGCAGTAAGAGCTAACTTAAATTATTAAGAAATGACTTTATATGAAGATTATTTGTATTACTGAGAAATCAGTATTAACTTGTAGCTTATTGCTACGCAATTTTGCAATATGCTATAATACAATCGTAATAAATAAATAATAAAAACCTGGCACAAGTGTCATAATGACTTAGCACATAAAGCTAGCATCAATACTCGAGGGCTACTTCAGGCTTTAGGACACTATTGAGCAATGGACAATGATTTGTTTAATGATGTGTCACTTTAGGCTTTGTGATGCCTAGAAAGCATTAGGAAAAACTATGCTGCTTTGGACATTGCTGTGCATGTCTCACTAATCCGACTGTAATTACCCATTTCTATATATCAAGCAGACTGGTAGCTCTGTTTGTTCATTCAGGACATTTTATTCAAAGTGACTTATATTGAATACAGTGACAGATCTTTAAGGATCGGGCAGGGGTTAAGCATCTAGCTTAAGGATGCTTACAGTTAGGCTGAGGACATTAGGGATCGAACCCAGAACATTCTGACCAAGGGTCAAATGCTCAGAATAATGCTGTCCTGCCCCCTGGCTCTGTGTACATGCAGTCGCCAACAGCATCCAGGGTTCGCAAAAACGTACACAGTCATATACTTTTGGCGACTGGAGAGGAATACTTATATCACAAGCTCTTGGTATGTGTTGAGCTAGAAAAGCCATTGATAATGAATACAATCATGTTTTTAACATGGTTAACGTTGTTGCATGGATTTTAAATAGGTTACAAACAAAGGCCATAATGTTTCAGTGTATGCCAGTGTCCTGTTTCAACATTGAACTTGGGATCTTGCTCAAATCATTTTCAAACCCATGTAGATATTAATTACAGCATGCATACTGAATAGAATTGTGAAAGCACAGAAGAAATACGCACTAACTTGTTTTGAATTCCTTGGAGGAGGTAGGAACCAACTGCACCTTGACTGACTCAATCTGTTACGTAATGGTATGACTCATGTCAGTCTTAACCTAATTTATTTTAATCTCCAGAGATCTAATAATCATTCTTTCCTAACACATATTTTTTAGAAATAGGCCTATTGCTCAATAATGGTAAAATGTCACCATCAATGGAAAGTAATTTAGCTAGTTCCTTTGTCTGCCTAGGATGATAATCAGGTTACCTTTTTCTCACTCTAAAGCAGCATTTTGTGGATCAATTCTGGACCTAAAATGAGTCACGATCCAATTGGAGGTGGGTCGCCATCTGATAACATAACCGCTCAGAGTTTTCTGAGTGTGCGGTCGGCTTTTGGGTCCCGAGATGAAAACGTTTAACAACTTAAGAATACAATATTGTTATCAACTACCATTCCAAATTGAACAGCATGATAACCTTTCAGGACTATTAAGAGAAAGTATCATGTCACAGCAAGACATATATTATTTATACACAGTTACTCAGATTGTTTATTAACATTACGTTTAGTAGGCCTATAGCAGACTGTTTGTAGGCTTACTTTATAGGCCCTTCTGAGTGAGGTGTAACATAATATTAGGCCTGAAATGTGTCTGCCAGAGCACCAGCATTGACAATGCATATTGTCTATGCACTGGCATATCTAAATGCAACACACCCATAATTAATATTATAAACTATAGGCTACACGTTGTGTTAACCCTATGACTCGTAACACAAATGTAATCTAACAAAGGTTATGTCGTCCAAAACGTTAGGATAGCTGAACGAACGCAGTGATGATCGCTAGTGACTGTAGGCTGATATTTGATGGCACACTGCCACCTGCAGGTTAGTTAGGTGAACCTGCAGCGACGTGCCAACACAATACAATACATTTATGAAATAATGTAAAATGGTTTCAACCGTTTTAACAACCGAAATTGGTCATATGTAGCCTAATCTAAACCTAAACCCTTGTTAAAATATATAGATTTGAAATACAACATAGGCCATATATGTGAATTCCATGTATTCCAATGTATTCATGAAGAAGACAAACCAGTGTGTTAATAAAACGGGGTTTGTAGAACAGGGTTCATATGGCACCGCTGCTGTTTCCGGTGGCTGCGTGTCCCCGTATCCGCCGTGATGCCCTTGTAGCTATGGAAACTCGTCCATGGCAACGTCCAGCAGTCTCCTCCTCGTATACCTCGCAGAGGTGCTGAGTCTCACGCAGCTCGGCTCGCGCGTGTGTGTGTGTGCGTGCGCGTGCGTGTGTGTATATGTGCAAGTGTCGTTACCGATAAATGGAAAGCTACAAGATGGCGATAGCGCGAATCATCGCTTTCGTTATGTTTTGCTGGAGCGTCTGTAAGTACATTTTCTTTTCTTGTCGCCGTACGCTAGACTGTAGTTGTACCGAATCAAAGCCGTGCTTCACACTCGACAATACAGCTGTAACGCGGTGTCTTGTGGCGGTGGTGAATCGGTCGAGTCCCCCGGTAGAGCGTTTTTTTTTAACGAAGGGCAATAGATTGAACCCGATGACATTAAATATGAACGGGGTGGTGCTGCTGATGATACCGAGCCTCCCCCCGCATGCATCTCATGTCCGCCTCGCTCTCAAACAGCGCTCGTAGAAATCCAAAGCTACCAATTAGTAAAGCATACAGATGCACATTCATCTCGTTAACCCCTTATGGGTTAACCGTCGAGGTTTTTTGTTTAAAATTGTGCTTTGCTTTAAACAAAACCACCACTTACACTGAAGTGTTTTGTTGACAGTAGCCATAAACTTCTACCATAAAACAAATGCTTCTTAATAGCATGCTGGAACAGGGATGCACATACCGGGCCTCAGTGTGTTAACAGGTGTAACGGAGGTAATACAACCCGTTTGGCATAACGTTACCAGTAATTCCTTCTCCTTTTCCCCCAGGGGAATTATGTCCAGGGAATGGATGTCTAGAGAATGGATTTGTCATTTGTCTCACACATCTGTAGTAGCCTGACACACGTTAATGAAGGCTTTACAAATGGTCTCAGAGATTCTCAGGTCAAGGACAGGGTTGAGTGAAGGATGACTTGCCCTATAGGTGGCCAGCAGGTTAAATCTGTACCTTAATATTGTTGTTCTGCCCCACCCTCATGCAGGGCTAGCAGTGACCATTGAGCTTAGTGGGGTGAATGTAATTCCCCCTTCAAGTTGGTTGATGCTCTGCGATATTTCCAATTGGCCTGACTCATTTCTGAAGTGCAAATACCCCCATCGCTGCATTTGAGTCTTTCAAATGACCCATGCATGTATTGAACTACATGTATGAACTGCCATTGCATGACCAGAGTTAGAAGAAAGGTTAACAGGCTGAGTGTGAATGCTTTTCGCTGGCGGCCATAGTGACCATCTGTTACACTTATGCAGTAATAGCCGGCCATACATCTACACATAAAGTGGTACCGAACAGATCCCAGGCCTATGTGCTTTCCTGAGCCTTTAGATGTAAGAGTGTTTTCAGTGCTGAAGTGATAAACCTAGCAGGCAAAGCTTTCTCGCTCATAAAACTGTTCCCATATAGCTCTGCAGTTCTGAATCTGAAATGAGATGACACTGGATTTATTTACTGACTGGGTGTATGTAATTCACTGCAATGCCGGCAGCGCTGAAATGATTGCCAATGTGAGGCGTAAAGGTAGATCCTAGCTCCAAGTCCAAAATATAATTTGTCCTCAGCTCAGAATTAATATAGCACATGCCAGGGGGATTTTAGGTCTAGGTTATTGAATGTGTTTATCTATTTCTAGAATTTTTGTTTGAGTTTGTTAGAATATGCATCATGAAAGGATATTGAAATAACATTATATTATTATATTTTTTAGGGTTAGATGCATAATGAAAAAGTCGAATGTACCATTTCATTGCTATACAAATAATAATACATAACAATTATTAATTAATTTTATGTTTTATTTCATATTATCCTATTGTCATCGTGTATCTGAAATGTGTCTCTTCCCTCCATGTAATATGGCAAGGTTTTAGAAATATGTTGTTTTATAATTATATAATATATTACACAGCGCATTTGATTTGTAGTACTACTCTATCTTACGTATTATATGCTTATGAGACTGAACTTTCAAGGGAAGCTTCAATTGCGTAGTGCAGAAGCCGTTGCATTTTTGCAATGGCTGTGTTGGAATGTCTGGGAAAAGGCTTTTTATAGATGTACTGGATCAACAACGTTGTATTGAGGCTTGGGACGGGCAGTTGTTTTCATGTTTTTAGTGCCTAAGAGGATTGGAAAATGTGGCTATTTAATAGAACATTTCTCTCCAAACAGGCTATGTACTTTATCTATGCATTACCACAACCAAGAGATTAATTAAAAAAAAGAAAAAGAGCTTGTGTAGGCTGGCTTTCCAGCAAGGACTATTTTTTATATATTAGAACAGATACAGATTCCTCTTTAGACGTGATTGTGTTATGAGGGTCACTCTATTGTGTGTATGAATGCCTTTGTTTTGCAGGACATATTAACATTTAGCCTAGTTATAGCCATTGTCTTTTTAATTAACCAATGTTATTCTTTCCCACGGTCTTAAATGTATTGTTTTACTGCACTACAAACGGGGACACGAGGTCAGGGTTGTGTTTGACAAGAAGCAGGCCATCGGTAGGCCTCACTATGTAGGACCTAGTTTACAGACATCATAATGATCTTTTCAAGAACCACATTTTAAAATAAATGATAAATAAACTCCCCAGGCTTCAGTTTTCCATGATCTATGCACCTTAATCTATGATCCCTAGCATAGTAATGAATTATGCTTGAGACAAGGCTCTTAAACAAACAAATACAAATACAACATTCTTGATGAATGACTAAAATACTGGGATGCAGAACTTTGCTGGAGTCTTCTATTGGAAGTCCTATAAAGTCTGTCCATGGTCTCTTTTCATGATCTGTTATCGCTCTTTTTAACTTCAAGCCTAGGCCTATGCTCTCAGTGTTGAACCGTTACTCATGAAGTCAGAGCCCTAAGTGCTGGTTTGAGTATCCATAGGATGTCTCCATGCTGACAGACTGAACAAATCTCAGCAACTGTACATCATGATCTGAACACAAAAGCCAAGCTCTATTTTTGAAGCGTTCTTCAGCGAAAGAAACCTCAAGGCTAGTTTTTCAGTCACCAGTCCTGGGTGTTTCCAACAGACCAGAAATCTCATCTGTATACTGGGGGGCAGTGTTTGCTGGATAAGCTATGTATCTCCCAGGATGTCCAGTCACTGTGGGGATAAAAATAGCTTTCCCCGCACAGAGTGGGAAAGTCAGTGCAACAGAGACGGAAGCCGAGACCTAGGAGCCACAGCCACCACAGCTGCGCTAACATTATGCTGTGGCGGTGTGTGCGTTGTCCCCGCTGTCAACGATGAGCACTTTGCCACTTTGCTAGTTTTACTTTGCGCTGGGGAGGTAACACGGCGACTTGGATGCGAGGAGGCATTATGCGCAGTGCTGCTGCTGAGGCTGATGGTGTGAGAGGTGGTGTGGGCCAAGGGGGTGGTGGCAGTGTGTGCTTTCAGAGTGCAGAAGAAAAAAGTGCAGTCACGACATTGGCTGAGAGGGTTACTATCACAGAGCATACAAAATACGCTGTGGAGGATGTTTGGGCCAATTAGGAAGCCACAGTGCTTATTATTGTCTAATCTATCCCCTCATTTTGTAGCATTCAGTGTTATCTGACAGAGAAAGGAAAGGGCTCTGTTGGGCCTCAGTGCTCAGCATGGGTGTTTTCACATGGATGTGAACCCGGCAATTATTGTATTTATGGTATTAAATTGTGGGCAGAGACTAATTATATGTAAACTTGCTGAAAGGTATGCACAAAGTGAAAGGCACACAGACATATAGCGGCCTACTCCGTTTAAAAATAAGAAGAAATTGAGTTACGACCAATTAATGTACGTTAATGATTTGGGCTTAATTGCCAGTTGCTGTATCCTTCTACAATTGGCTTATCTTATACGCTAATCCTATTGGATCTTTAATGCATTTTGATTGAGCTATCGTAATTGATCTAACATGAGGCCATTTAGATCTGGCATTTGAGAAACAAACGTAGCTACTTTAGAAATGAAGAGACAACTCAATAGGCTACATCAACAACACTAGGACCTAGGTCTAGGTTTTTGTGCCTTTTTTTCTATGCCTTCAGGGTAAACAGGAAAAGCAGATTAGCGTGAATGTGTTTTGGTTCTATGTTTTTGTGTTAAGTAGTTCATTTCTATGCATGCTGGCTGTGCGTGAGTCCTAAGTGCGCCGCTCTTTCACGCAAGCGTCCGTACTGAACCGGAATTGCTGAATGAAGAATTAATTTGATTGCTTCGAACCAGGAAATAATCCCTCCCTTAAAAACGCCCTGCTAATATGCTTAAAAAACAAACTACAACCCAATAACATTGTTCAGCCAAGTTATTCTACTGCTTTCACATCGACCAGCAACACTTTTTAGAGCTGACTCAGTTGAAAAATAGAAAACAAACAAAACATGGCAGTAATTATATTCCAAACCCCATAATAGATCTCCACAGCCCCTGTTTAATTCATCATCAAGCAGTACATCACCATAGACTGGAAGGCTCCTCCAGAATGAATGTATTTTTCATGAGGGTATAGAGTGTGTAGCATTTATTTTCAATTAAACAAAGAAAATATATGCTTGAATACCGATCTTTAATATCATTCTTTACGCCTGCCAACAATGAGAAGCTGCTGCATTTTGTGATATTTTTAAGAACAAAAAAAGCATGTACAAAGGCTGGGGCATTTGGTGTTTCATGACTGCACCATTTCCACATTTTGACCCAGGTGTTAACTCTTGGGATACAATTGGAACGTGATTAATGAGCTCTGGTTACATAAATCACATCCTAGGGCCCTAACTTGCTAATTTTCTGTTGTCAGTAACTCAGTACTCTAATTCGGCAAATCTGATCCGTTAATTCCTTCTGATAGATGTCCAGGTGTCTGCCATATGGAGCTGTAACTGTCTTCCTGTTTTTTTTTATTTGCAGGCCATGTGCCATCGCTTGCTGTTATTCTCCGGACGACGGACAAGATTGTATGGGCAAATGAGTTTGAGTGTAAGCTTCTGGAACAATCCGTCTGTTCCCTTCTGCCCAAAGTAGCTTGTGTTCTTACTGGCTTTGACTGGTTTTACCGGCTGCTGATATCCTTTGTTTTCTCTTTTTCTTTCTCTCCACTTCCACAGCCATTGAGTTGACCTGTTTAATAGAATCCATCTCCACAAACAATCCCAGGATTGAATGGAAAAAGATCAAAAACGGCGTTCCCAGTTATGTGTACTTTCAAAATCGGATATCAGGTAGATCCTTTTTTTAAACGTTTATTTTCATCAAAAAATGAAGCACTCACGTCAGCATCACAGTATTTCACAGGAACCTTTTGGCACAGCTTCACTGAGTGAAGTGAACTGAGTGAACTGCCCACTTCTAAGACCCACAGTGTGGTGGAGAATTGGGCAGTGAATTCTCCCGTTCATCCGTCACAGGGACACGCTGTGTATTTCAATGAGGTTTTGTTCCTTGTCCCCCCAGGCGACTTGGAGCACAGGGCACAGCTCAGAGAACCGGCAAACATTCTGATCTTCAACGCCACCCGCACCGACACAGCGGAGTACCGTTGTGAGGTGGCGGCCATCGATGACCAGAGAGACTTTGATGAGATACTCATTAGCCTTGCAGTGAGAGGTACTGTTAGCGTAGTACTGTACTGTACTGTGTTGCTTGTAAGATACAATGTTGAGGGTTTTTGCAACCTTTTGAACAGCCAACGCATGGGGCCAGAGTTGCATGCTTTTGCAATGCAGCTGTCCAAAAAAATCCACATTCTGTACAGTGAAATTCTTATGACAAGGCCAGGGTTATCTATGTTTTACAAAAACACACAGGAGTTATGATGAATACAACTCAAGTAGTAAAGGGAAGTGTAAGGATAAAATTTAATATCAGATATGAGATGCATAAAGTTAAGGTAAAAAGTGATATATTGATACTGTACAGTAAGTGACTGAAGTGTTCAAGGTGGATATGCAGACAAACTTCAATGTCCACATGGGCAGCGCGGCAAGGTGAGTGAAGCGGCGTGTGTTCTCTCCCCGCAGTGAAACCGGTGGTGCCGCGGTGCAGCGTGCCAGATGCAGTCACCGTGGGAACGTCCTCGGAGCTGCGCTGTCTGGAGAACGAGGGCTTCCCTGCCTCGCAGTACCGCTGGTTCCACAACAATGAGGAGCTGCCCCTGGACCCCAAGACTAGCCCCCGGCTCATCAACTCCTCCTACACCATCAACCAAGACACCGGAAGCCTGGTAGGTGTTGGCTCAGGAGAAAACAAACAAAATGGACGTGCATTTGTGGGCAGAATAGTGTAGTGGCTTGGTTGTTAGGCTCCAAGCCGGGGTTTGATTCTCAATGTCCGCAGCCTATCAAAAGTGTTTTGTAAATAGTTATTAGTGAACGTAGCAAATGCACTACATTTTGATACGTTCACTGTTTCTGTGCTCGTAACGCATCGCCTGCAATTAGAGCGATCCACTGGAATGTAGGCTAAGTTGTGTTATTGTGGAAAATGTCCCGGCAGAAATTCCGAAGGGTGAAGAAGGAGGACGCCGGAGAGTACTACTGCCAGGCGAAGAACGACGCCGGCCACGCTCAGTGTCCCCCGCAGAAGATGGAAGTCTGTGAGTGGTCACTCGCTCATTTCCATATGCATCAGAACTTTGTGACGCTTTGTGTGAGTGCTGGGGAGCAAACTAATTCCAGCTCGCCTGGTCTAGTTTAGAAGGTGTGTCTTGCTTCACTAGTAAACGT
Organism: Melanonus zugmayeri; assembly: GCA_900302345.1. Taxonomy (NCBI): domain Eukaryota; kingdom Metazoa; phylum Chordata; class Actinopteri; order Gadiformes; family Melanonidae; genus Melanonus; species Melanonus zugmayeri. Next base: position 15,874 of record OMKN01033084.1, on the reverse strand, counting down.
AAGCATAGGGCTAAGCCACCTTAATAACAGCATTATCTGTTATGTAATGCTAACATCATAACACTTAACCCATATACACATATATACATAACACATTATACTTGTTTGAATAGGTATGACAAGATAATTAAAATAATAAAATACAAATCTTTATTCCATTAAATAATGCTACTTAGCTTAGTATTGTCTCATTGCACATCATATGCATTTACGATATCCAAATCCTTCTGAAAAATTGCATCCCAGTCTTAAATGAATCCTAAATCAAATGACTCCACAAAGCGCACGTAGAAAAACATGAAATAGTGAAGAATGAAGTAATTCTTAAACCCACAGAAAAATGTTCTCTAATCATATAATTACCACATAAAGGGGAGAGATAATCATGTGTAGATACAGACAGAAAATATTAGCTTATAGCCTGAGACTAGTGATTGTCTGATTGCCTCTGAACGATCCCTCAACTGCCAATCAAAAAGAAGAAACAATATTCAACTCAAAATAATGAGAATTCAGAACAGAACCTACATTATAATGTTCAAACCTTTTATACTTTAAGTTTTCTTTTGATTTTATCATGCAACCATGTTGAAGTGAATTAATTAAAATGTTTTATTTTATCTAACATATATTTTCTTGTACTATTCTAGATGATGTTGACATTGTTGGGATATTCCTGAAGTCATTTGCTGCATTGGTTGCATTCATCTGTGTTACTGTTGGGATTTGTCATGCCCACAAACATGGATGTTTCTCCAGCAAAGATCACAGTGAAAATAAGTAAGTTATACATTACAATCACCAAATATTTATCAGTTAACTGTTATACCAACATATTGGTAACTGGCTAATATGGTAGCTGCTATTAAGGGACATTTGGTCTTTTTAAAACACACAATGGCAATTATTTTGCATCAAGAAACAAAGAAGAAGAAAAGGTGGGATTTTAACCTATAGTCAAATTACACTTGTAACTGTAGATCCTCTTGCGTTTGCAAGAGGATCTACAGTTACAAGTGTAAACAGTGTTCCGTAATTATCATTGACATATCAGCAACTACTTGTGCTACATGAATGTGTTCAGCTTTTCAAACATAATATAATGTATAGCTTACAGATTTGTTTCAGAGCACGATAGGCAGTTATTGCACTCCTAGCAAACTTAGAAGGAGGATAGGGGGTGTCTTCTGATTCCAGCATAATCCTAAACTAAAACTTGACTTTTGTCATCATTTCAGCTATAAAATGCCAGCCCAAGACCATGGTGTGGACTATGGCGATGCAGACGAGGTACACATTTACCTTCACTATGTAACACTTTTATATATTACAAAGATTGTTAAAATGGTTGCGGTATTTATTACAAAGATTTATGCTAATTACATTACTGTTGTTTTCTTCTTTTTTGTCACAGGGACATTTTCGACACAAGTCGTCATTCGTCATATGAGGTGGCACAGTATTTCTCATCCCAACGTGTACGATAAGCTAGACAACTCTATATCCATCTGGTGGGAGGAAACACTGCAGTAACGGTGGTCCACGTTACTCCAAATATGAAGTATTATGGCACATGAGCGTGGGCTCCTTAGGCACAATTTACTGGCCTTCGTTATATATATACAAATATACAAGTATTACTGAGTACATAGTAACTTTGATTCTTTGTAATACCATGTATCCTAATATGTTACAAAAACAAAAAATGTTATATAAATCTAAAACGCAAGTCGTCGTTCAACATGTAACAAAAAACTAGGTGTGAAGAAGGCAGAAAGAAAATGAACAAATTGTACAATTTCAGAAACCGGTCCATCTGGTAGAATATGTGATGTATCATCAGCACACTGTTCTCCAAAGCACATAGATACAAATACATTAAAAAGTTGCCAAAGTAATATTAGTTGATTTCACAACTACAATGCATTTCTTTTAATTTAGCTTACTTTACAAACGTTTTATTGCACAACTTACTAGCTTCCTTTTAAAGCTGTGACCTTTTGCTGTCGGGGCAACAGTCTGACCATAGAAGAAACAGTGAGTTATTTTTCTTCAGGAAGGTTTTGAACAAATCCTCTTTTTTATCTCAACAACTTTATACTCCTGAAATTGTTTTCCAAAAAATGTTTTATTTTCTATAACATTTCACAAATGTAACACATCCTCTGTTTATGTGGTTTAAAATATTAAAGGTTCTTTGTTCGTATATTGTTACTACGCAGGTAATAAGTAGCATAATATAGGCCAATTTATTGACATGTATAGATTGATAAGTCATAGGTATGTCTGAGTGTAACAACTACAATGATTATATACCACAATGCTGCAACTCACTATGTACTATAAACTTGGTAAAGAGTGCTGTTTCTGTGTATAAGTGACCTTCTGTGCTTTACTAATTATTTTATGAATATTGGACATATTGTCCAGTTTTGAATCAATATTAAATGTACATAGACATTTTTTGTTATTTTTTATTTTCATGCATTGGCAGCATACATTCGTAAATATGGCAATACAAACTGTTGAGCATAGAGTTACAAAACGTATTAATCAGTGTGTATCTGCAGTATTCACTTTGTCGTCCATCAGTTACAGTTCATCTTCTGAAACAATAGGTGTCAGTATTGAAAGTCTTCTAGAATGATTTGTGTAATAACTCAGGAACTGTTGTTCATTTGATATTATTGTGAAATGTTTTGATTTGTTACTATTAAATACATTTTTAATTGGAAAAGTGCTTTGCTCGCCTTTTTAACATATTGTGGGATTGAATGATTAATGTCACACTGGGATATATAGCTATATATATGTATATATATAATATTTATAGTATATACGTAGCTAGTTACTTAGATAATAACACAACATAATATACATTTTTTCCTGAAAAGCCTTTTCGGATAACCTGTACTTTTATTTTGAAACGACCACCCGGAAGTAATCGCGCTAACAAAAATAGTCCCACTTCCTGATCATTTGACAACATTTACTGTGCAGATGTAATTTCAACGCACGACACGGTCGCGTTAATCTCCCGTTAGTTCCCCACTTAAACCGATGTAACCACCGGAGTCACCGTTCACCGGAGTCGTCGTTGACTTTCTGATGGACACGAGGCGTTTTGATCCGGACTGTCGATGCTAGTGTATTCCCTCGAAGAAACGACCATGGAAGTAGTGAAGATATTTTTCTAATTTGGCTTTTAATCTCTTCCTTGTTTACCGCTAAAGTGTCCGTCTCTCGTCCGGTAACCTGGGTGTCTTCCCCCGCACGTCTCACGTCAGCTACACGTTACTCTGCATGAGTAAGGTCAGGTAAACACTTTGCGAACAAGTCCCATCCAGCCTGGGCTACCCAGAGGCCACACGCGTCTACCAGAGTGTGTACATAGTCCACGGTGAGGGAGGACCATGAGTTTCTTTAGTTTTGGCCAAAGTGCAGACATTGATGTTGTTCTGAACGACGCCGAGACGAGGAAGAAGGTTGAACACAAGACAGAGGATGGGAAAAAAGACAAGTACTTTCTGTTCTACGACGGGGAGACTGTGAGTGGGAAGGTGAATGTCACTTTAAAGAACCCCGGGAAGAGACTTGAGCACCAGGGAATCAAAATTGAATTTGTTGGACAGATAGGTGTGTATTTTGATCATGTGTTTTGCCTCTTTCCTTCTTTTTTTTAACACACGTATCCTGTGTTTGTCGACACTGGGCTCTCACCCCCCTGCTGTCCTGATGCCAAACAGCAGGATTGTGTGAACATTAAAGATTTAATTTGTAATATTTGCTTTCATCAACAGAGCTATACTACGACAGAGGGAACCATCATGAGTTTGTATCTCTGGTGAAAGACCTGGCCAGACCCGGGGAGATCACACAGTCGCAGACCTTTGACTTTGAGTTCACTCATGTTGAGAAGCCGTACGAGTCCTATACAGGCCAGAATGTCAAGCTCAGGTACTAAGAAGGAAGCTTACACATTCACTGCAATCTTTCACTTAATCCATCACTTGTTTAACTTGTTTTACCATTCACTGTTTTGTCTTTTAAAGAGAACGTGTAATGCAGTTGATCCAAAGCCTACATAAATGATCTACCCAACACATCCAGTTTGCACATGACATGCATGTGGACCCGTAGGTGTGAGTGTGTTTTTTTTATTTTTTATTGGCAGGTACTTTCTACGAGCGACGGTCAGCAGAAGATTGAATGACATTAGTAAAGAGATGGATATCGTGGTCCACACTTTGAGCACTTACCCAGAACTCAACTCGTCTATTAAAATGGAAGTTGGAATTGAAGACTGTCTCCACATTGAGTTTGAGTACAACAAATCCAAGTGAGTCTTGAGAAAAATGAAACATTTTCACCAGTGTGTTTAAATGAAGATATTTTAGTTACGATGTAAGATTAGATTAATAATATCAATTACCTACAGACCATAATAATAATTAATTATATACATTTGAAGGACACTCTTGAGATTTTATTTATTTGCTTTGGAATTCTGCTCCTTCACAGGTATCATCTGAAAGATGTGATTGTGGGGAAAATCTACTTCCTACTGGTAAGGATTAAGATCAAGCATATGGAAATCGACATTATAAAACGCGAGACAACAGGCACCGGACCCAGTGTGTACCACGAAAATGACACCATCGCAAAGTATGAGATCATGGATGGGGCACCAGTTAGGGGTAAGTGGCACAATAATCAATCATACAGTTGTAAAGAGAGAGCACAGAAGAGGGCAAGATGTTGAAACTAAACGACTAAAAAAATGTCAGAAATGAGCCGGGAGTGGTGTGAAATCTAAATTCTCATACAGAGGCAGGTGCAGTCAACTCCAAACAGATATTCTCACAGCGCATGTGAGAATAACATTTCACTATAATAGCTGACGGATGCCATTTTTAACAAACACTTGAATGATGGCTCTTAAATCTTACCTACAGCACCTTGTAATTTATGGCTATTCATGCATTATAGGATATACAATGCGTTTTCTTTGTATCCGCTCTGTAATATACTGTGGGTCTATATTGTAATTGTAACTCATTACAGGGGAGTCCATTCCCATCCGGTTGTTCCTGGCTGGCTATGAGATGACGCCGACCATGCGTGACATCAACAAGAAGTTCTCTGTGCGCTACTACCTGAACCTGGTTCTGATCGACGAGGAAGAAAGACGCTACTTTAAACAGCAGGTACTTGGGTTCTAACACATCAGCGCTGTAATCTATAGACCAGGCGTGGGAATCAAACTACCAACCCTGTCAGTGTTAACGCTATGCTCTAGCGCAGTAGGGGTTCTCAACTTTTTTTTCCATCGGTGCCCACTCAGGGTTAACTGTGGCAGTACATCACCTCCCCCACCCATATTTAATGGAGATACCCATAGCTATATGGAATTTATTTTGTCTTCATAACGTGGGCCATTTAGCTTATTACTGTAGCTACTGTAGCAATGGGATGTTTATACAATTCAAACTATTGTTTGACTTGGTCTAGCTGTCGATAGTTTGCTGCAGAGCAACGTTACGAAACGGGAGCTTTCTCTGCAACAAAAGATCGTCGCCAACCTACCCGTTTTCAATAAAATGACAATAATAATAAAAACTTAAACCAACTGATTGTTTTTAAATCCATTTTATTTTCAATTTGCTTAAATCATTGTTGGATCGACTCCCGAAAACCCCGGTATGGAACTAATGCTATGGGTGGGCTGACAAGCTAGAACAGCCAATAAGAAGCTAGACATTGATTCATGTTCAACCGATCCTGGCCTTTGCTGCGTTGCCCTTTCAGCACAAAACATTTGAATAAAAAATGAGAACATTCCCTGCATGTAATGTGATAAATACCAGAATTTTATGACGTTCAGAATTCTAAAACGAACGCCCCCTTTTTAAGTGTTTTTGTCTTGGCGACCCCCTGCATCCTGTGAACACTC
>OMKN01033073.1:5456-16231 GCA_900302345.1 Melanonus zugmayeri | reverse complement strand
CATCCGAGGAACTTCCACGGAGAAGACAAGCGAACATCCAACAAAACACCACCTGGGGGGTCCAAGTCCTACCTTTGTGAAGAGCCGCCGGAATCAGGAATAAAAAGAGAAAAGTAGCGAGAGAGCCGTTGCCAGTGATCGCCATGTTGGACACCTGCTTCAGTCTGGAGAGCTGGGGGAGCTTCACCTCCTCTACGCCGGCTCCGCGTAATGAGATGCGGGAGAGGGAGGGGACCGCGGTACCGCTGCACGGAGGCTTATATAGGATGCCCCATTATATATGTACAACACATAGTACGGTGGTGGTTGTTGTTTTATTCAATCATTCACTGGATGAAACGTAAAATGTGCGTTTAAATCTTATTTGTTTCGGGTTTTGTTGTTGTTGTTGTTGTTGTGTTGAGGAGGGGGTGCCATGTCGTATGTGGCCATGTAGCTTACCCCCTTTTTATATAAACGTGGCACAATGTAAAATGCTGTAAACTATGAAAAACATAGTTAGGCCTACTATGAATAGTAGGCCTACCTATTGTTAGCATTAGTTAGAAGTCCTTTGTAAAACTACCTTAAAGCAATAGTTCACCCGTTTAGTATATTTGGCTTAATGTGCACTTAGCTGCCTTGAATACAGGCAAAAAGTGACACCAAAATGTATTGACCCTGTTTTGAGTGTGAAACAGCAGACATTTGGTTTGATTCAGTCTGGCATCGTGACATGAAACTGCAATTTCCCGGTTGAAAAGCGATCGATCCAACGGGCGCTGCGGGAGACGAATGGGTAGCCAATCAGCGCCGCCCGCCGATACGTCGGTCTCTGGTGATTGGTTGGGGGAAATCGAATCCCTCTCCCCAACGGAAATCGGTGAGAGTGGAGGCGATGTCAGACTGAAGATGGAAATGGAGTGTAACGAGTTGACGATTTGGTCTGATGTCAGGCTAGATTTGGCTGAATGGGCCGACATGCGAGTCGGACGCCGTTATCAAGAAAAGCAGCATTTAGCTAATCGCTGTGTTTTTGTTTTCAAGGTTTGTTGTGATCTACCCGTGTTTCCATCGCTATGGGATGGGATCGTGTCTCTGGCACATTGAGATAAAGTACATCCTTTCAAAAGACCGGATCTACTTGTATTTTATTGTTACATTTGTTTTTTTGTGAAAACAAAGCATGGAAATACAAAATGTAACCAGACCAATTTAGTAGTATTAGACCATATTAGTGTTATAGAATGTTGAAAAACGTTTTTTGTCTTGTCATCATCTCCTCAGATGATGACAAGACAAAATCAGCCTTTATCACCTTCTTCTTTTTATGATATCTGCACACATTTCTGCACCTGTGCAGTTCTGTTTTGTGTGATAGGGATCCATTCGTCTGGCAACAAAAGACTGCAATTTTTCTTAAGGGATTGAATACAGGGAAAATGTATTACTTTGTTACTCAGTGCTCCAGCTGTTTGTGAACGAGGTCAGCGGTGTTAACACCTGACCACGGTGGAAACCAGCACAGACACTTCATCCCCTAGGCTAGCTAAACCGCTATTAAACTATAGCGGTGTGTGCACAGGCATTATCTTCATGAAAGAACAGGGAACGTTGGAGGCAGGAAGTAGTGTTTGCACCTCGCCGTGTACCTGGTCCCACAACAACTGCTTTGTATTTATTGGCTGTTGTACTGCTGTGCACAGAAATCATTCCACTTAAGGACTTGCAAAGAATGGCTGCCACTGCCTTGTTTATCAGCTGATAAGTTGAGCCTTTTTTAAGAGAAAATGTCCTTACTTAGAAAAGTTTACTTGTGAAGTCCGTTGTTCAGGATTTCAACGTTACTGCACCCTGCAATAATTAAATAATGTGTCCCTTTATGCTTTTGTCTTTGAGGTGAGTGTGATAATCAACTGGCAAAGTTGTCCTACTCCACTGGTCCTAACTGTGTTAGAAGAAGATGTTGATCATGTTGATTAAAGGGTAATCATGTTAGGCTGTATTATCTGTAATTACTATGTATCCGGCACAGGTACAGGCTATTGGATGATCATTATGCCTCAACCAAACATTGACTCAATTAATCCTATCTTGATTGTTAAATTCCCCCCCTTGCTTTCATAGTTCAAATGTTAATCAAAAGTGTTTATTTTTACTGATTTAATATTACCGGTAGTTTCTCTATTTGCACTACTCTGTAAAATTCAGCAACACTTTTTTTCAGATAATTATATATTTCTATACTAGAAATATGTACGCTTCCAAGAGAAGAATTAACCTTGATTAACATTCATCTCTAATGGGAGTTTTATTGTGAGAGATGTCTGTCCTACACACTGTGTGTGTGTGTGTGTGTGTTCTGAGAGTCTGCTGAGACAGTACTAACTGTGGAGTTAAGCCTCAGAAAGTAGGACTTCAAGGTACATCCCATGAGTTTAAATAGAAACTTATTATAGATTATACTATATTTCATGCTGCTTTAATCTCTCTAAGTTTTTTTTCCTCTTAAACAGAAAATGTCACATCGATATAACAATCAATTTTCTTCTCTTCTATTCTTCTCTTCCCATTTATTATATGGACAGATATATTGAACAACCCGTTTTGTGTCATGTATCAATTCAGATTAATTAAAAATGAGAGCGGTTTATGTATAGACTCGTGTGTTTTAATACAGCACAGAATGTCCATTAACCGAAAAACAATTGAGTCAAAACAATACACAAGTAAATAATGCAACTATCCGCTCTGTGCACTTGCATCTCTAAAGAAACCTTGTCGAATGAATATTAGAATAAAGAGGGTTAGAAGGGGCTGAAAAAACAATGGAAATACAATGATTCCAACTCTTTCTTATCAGAAGTAAAAGATCAAACATTGAGTAACTGATATCTTCCTCCACTGCCGTCCGCTCTGCCCACAAGCGCTATTGATCCTCTCCGGTTTATTTTGATTTCCTATTCATGCCTTTGATGTGGGACAGACCTTAAAAATTCTGTTTGTGCACAGTCCATACCTTTGGTGTGTCAGGGCAACTTGGCAGGGCAGGAATCTGACAAGCCAAGCACTGGTCTCCTCCCCCTGGAACGAGCCAGAGGTAGCATTAGGTTCACCTTGTTCAAAGGGAGCTTTTAGCCATTTTAGTGCTACTCACCATGGCACCAGCATACTTAGTGGCATGTATGGATCTATTAATTAATTAGTAGATCCTATCTCTATAGATAAATAGATAGAGAGATGGATAGATAGATGGATTAAAAGATGTGTTGAATCACAGTCCTAATGGATTTTGGACATTTACAGAGTGTGAACTGTGTGTGGATTTCATATAAAGGACTGCTCGAGGATTACATGAGAGCATGATGCACTTTTTGTCTGAATGCTGTTAAACAAGAAGCACATAAGATCTTGTTCGTAAATTTTATGTAGCATCCGTGGAAATACGTGCGTCTATGAATGTCACATTAGATGTATCTACTTATCTCCTTGTCCTTGAACGCTTTTGCATCGTATGGCATTCAAAACACACATTCACACAAAAATGAATGTGAATATAAATGTATGAAGTTATATAATACTAAAAAAGTATGCAATATAGTATGCAGTATAAAATTTAATAATGACATTGATCCAAGTCTTACAGAAAGAACATCAAGTGAATACTAATAGTGTACATGTATATGTGTTCATGTGTAATGATAATGTTTGATAAAACAGGGCAATGGTTATGTATACATGGCATTCTCTACACAGAAACAGAGAAGATATTGATTCAAGAGGTGTCCCCAATGCATAAGAAACAACAGCAGTGGGTAATGTCAGCCAGGTGCTATTTAACTGGTATAGAAATACTACCACATCCAGGACATTTATTTAACTAGTATAGAAATACTACCACATCCAGGACTTTTATTTAACTAGTAGGTATAGAAATACGTACATCCAGGATTTGATTAGTTTTGATCAAATTGATCAACTAATGTTCTTTTTCAAAATGTCCGCCACTGTCACTGCTCCTCTAATGAATTTGTGTCACTTTTATTTTGATATATATATAAATTATTTATTCTTATTTATTCTTCTCCTAATAATCATAATAATAATTATGGATATTATGGATTAAAAAAAAATCTAAAAAAGTATTTGTCTATAAAATAGTCAACACCTTTTTACACATCAGGTTTGGGTCTCAATGACTCCTTTCCCTTCCTCTAATGCATACTGTGTGGTTGTCACTCAAAAGTGTTTCATCAATAGGCTTGCATTTGTTGGGAAGGGTGTTTGCGTTGATTGACAGGTTGCTCCAGAGCTTTTCCTCTGACTGTCAAACATCGCTTTAAAAAATATGGGTGAAGTCATGGCTACTACCTGCATATATTTTATAAATTCCATGGTGGTGACTCGCAAGACCGAACCATTAATTTCCCAGAGGCGCTAATGTGACTCTAAGTTTCACTTTAATTTTCCTGAGTGCTCCCCATCTCATGCTCACTAGTTCCACCCTGCAACTCTGCACTTTTCAATGCTATACATGCACAACTGACACACTGGGATGAAAAAAATCTACACTGGGATGGACTTTAATTTGATATTGAGTAAGATATGTTTTTGGGGTGGTTGCGGGTGTTGCATTATATGTGCTGGGGATATGGGGGGAAAAGAAAGAGTGAGTCTAGTACTTCTGTGGTGACGAGTGGCTCTGTCTCTGACTCACTAGTTTAGTAACAAAGGTGCAGACGATTTCATACTTGCTAAAAACACAAAACTATTTCTCCAAGTTGCAAAATTTGCAGTTGAAGGACGCGGTGTGTTACATGCATCGCCAAGAAAGAGAGGACAAAAAATGTTCTGTGGGAAATGTTAGGACAGTTTCAAGCAATCCCATTTTTGGATGTTTTTGGCCAAGTTTGCAGCAGCCAAGGTAAGCATCTGTCTGCTGTTTACTTGACAGACAGGCAAATTTAAGATGTCAGTAATAAGATAAAATCCAATAAATATATATATATATATATAGACACAAATAATTACTTTAATTACTTCCCTACCAAAGCTTAAGCAAGGTCCACACATAAGAGTATCCTTGTTTTAGTCACTTGAGGCAAATAAGGGATGCTCAAATGTACAGCTGTAAACATTGTATAAAGTACATTGAAGAAACAAGGTCATTTTTAATGGATAGTTGTTGTGAACCTGTGTTGTAGACCAAACCACAGGGACTTCACTGAACAAAGCAAATGCCAAAGCATTAAAGGAATAATACAGCCTGAAACACTTTGACATCGTTATAAAACGACTATTGGTGATGTACAACGCACCCCAGGTCCTATTTTACCGTTTTGTGTAGTATTTCACTTTGCCACGGCTAAACTACATTTCTGTAGACGCTACTACGTCACACGGAGACATTGCCGCAGTAGTTTCAATGGGGTTTAAGAGGAGAGTGGCGCGAGTATTATTTTGTGATCACTTGCCACTGCGCATGTGTGCCCCCCCAGGCCATTTGTCGCCCTAGGCAACCGCCTAGCTCGCCTATGCCTAGAGCCGGCCCTGACTGCATATTACATTTTTGCAATGTTCCTATGGTGAGAAATCAGTAATTTAGTAAAAGGACACATTTTTGCCAGGCCAGCAGCCTCATAAATCCAGAATGCACTTTGGGTTTTGCAGGCTTCAGGCGTGGCCATGACCTCCATACAGCTGCTGAGGCATGGCCTCGTTCAAGGGGGAACGGCCTGGTAGTCACTGCTAACTCGGCCAATTTGGTCTGTCCTGGCAGCGGGGAGCCCAGACATGGCCGATGAATCTGGGTTTGGACACACGGTCCCGGACCGGTCGAACAGCGATTCATTGGAGATCCCTTTTTTTCCTTTGAGCATAAACTTGCTAGCCTCAGCGATAGCTGCATACCGAAATGTTCACCAAATATTGGCTATAACCTCTGTGAAAGGTTTATTTTTTTTCGGTTTGGGATTTTGAGGTTTTCCCCCGAAAGCGAGGGGTACATGATCGAAATCCAGCACCGAAAAACTGCCATTGAGTGTTCTAGAATGCCCCACTGGCTAAGCTAAAGTTAGCCGCGGCGAGCTCAGCTGTGTCTAACATTAGCATTGCCAGGCTAGCGCTCCCAGCCGAGTCACCGGCTCTCTAATCCCAAGAGTTGGTCTTATCCTACTGTAAAATTCAGTCCAACAGAAGCGGCAGCCATGACGGTCTGAAAGTGACTCATGTGGAAGTGAATAAACATGGCCTCCACATGCAGTTCCTTCTAGTGGTCAATAGGGCGGCTGCATGCAAGTCAATGGGGAAAACTCTGAAAAGAATCTCGTAATACACAGCCAATAATGTATGTCAACGTTCGATCAGGGTCTCCACAGCTGCTTTTCCTTGCTCTCAAACATGCCTTACAAAATGGTATGAAAGTATTGTTTCATTTAAAAGTTATATGAAATGGCCATTTGATTGGCAGGTCTCAATCTAGAGACAGCCCAGTGTTCAGCAAGGTGTGGTGTTAGGATCTGTGTTTTTTAAGTTCATTTAGCAACCTATCACACTGGACCTGATTGTTATAAACTCTCTAAACATATCATCCAGTGATTCTGATATTCCTTTTTCGCTAAGTGTTTATTTGATTTGTTTTATGGGTATTCTCTCATCTGAATAAGCATATTGCTGTAATTGCCGCATCTCGAACCGCCGTTTGTAAACGGAACAAAATTACACCTAGCGTCCGCTTCCCAACCCGCTATTATACAAAGGTGCTGCTGAAAACTACAATTGCTTTGCTATTAATAGTTTCATTTCATATGAAGGAGATTTGTGGGCAACCATAATTTCAAGCTGTTGCCTAACATGTTGTAACCTTTTCAGCATGCACGTGAGTGCATCCTATTATCGGTAATCTGCATTTGGATTAATGAACCAAACAACTAAATGCATAGTCAATGTTTGACTTTATAGCATAATAGGCTTTTTTTATTTAGGCACCATGTTATTGAACAGAAAACACAGACCAGCTTAGAGGCATTTGCATGTGAACATGAATAACGAATACAATAGGTGTAGATCTTGGCTATAATAAAACACATATCTTATTCTTAAATAAATGAGAATACAATGTGCATGTAATCTAAATGAAATATTTAAACACTATACTTCTATACTTCTAATCTATCCAACAAGGACAACAAATAACAAGATAATCTGAAAAAAATCACGTAGGATGTTGTCAGACAGGCTATAATGGCATTAAAGGATGTGCAATCCCGAACTTGAACAAAATAATTAGGATTGCATACATTTCATACAAGAAATAGCTGATAGCAATACATTAAGAAGCTGATTTTAGCTAGGCCTAACCCACCCACAATTCACCCACATATTTTAAATACAGAAAAAAGGCTGATCTGCAACCGCCTACACCTGCAGTTAAGTATAGTCGAGTCACGCAGGCCAATTACTCAATCCATGCATCTCTAATAGCCAGCACTCGGTTTAATGTGAAAGGGACAGTAATCAATGTAATAATCATGTATGAAACTTTAACTTTATTAAAGGGACCATGCTGATGTACAGAACTAAAAACGTTTAAGTTGGACACTATTTCAATTATTATTGTGCATTCTTGTTATGGTGTTACAATTTGAATATTGTGATAAAGCTTTGCGCTGAGGTAATCATTACATAATTATATTTTAAACCAGGAATCAGCTGTGGTGGTAACATTAGTTCAGAGGAGACACCGGGATTCCTCTGATCAAGACACAGACTTGGGCCGACGTTACAACACTCCGCTTCTCCTCCTGGTTTCTTCACATGAACTGTTTTTAAGTAGGCTATTTATTGTTTTAAAGCAACCAAGTATTTATTCAATTGTATCTTGCTCCTATGGATTTCCATTATCGCTGTGTGTACATTCACGTGGATAATCCAAACTCTGGCTTCTAGTATATTATGGTTAAATGTCATTGTGTTGTATAACTCATGTACATGCATGTAATATGTGCTTCCTACTGATTTGTCGTCGAGTTAAAAATAAATCTGGTGTACAAGTTTATGCAAACCGTTTTCTTTGTGTGGGGAATACAACTACTTTACGCAATACTACAGTGGGCCTAAGTACATGCAACAATGTAACATACATTACATAATGTTTACATAACTACAAATCTCAGCTCTGCCCGGACGCTCCTGATCCATCCATCGTGATGTCACCGATGGGTGACATCACAGATGTTACGTCCATATTTTATACAGTCAATGGTCCAACACAACACAGTAGAATGTGCTAGAAAAGGTCTGTCCGGTCTGGGTTTACTCTTTGTTACTCTTTACTCCAACTCTACCAACAAGAGGTTTAGGTCAAACACCAGAGGAGCACAAATACACTCTATTGGCTAAGGGGGAAGAGCGGGTTTGTCTCCATGCTGATCTATACATTCCAGCTGCCACCTTGGAAACAGTCAGCATGAGCCACACCCACAACCAATCATCAGTCACACCCACTAATTAAATCACCCAATCAACCGTCACCCTCACAGACAAATACAACAGACTGGCACACAAAGAGATAGACTGAACAGAAGGAGAAAGACAAGCATAAAGAACCAGGGTCCGGCACCGCCTTAATGTCTTCCTGCCTTGTGTCAGTGGTACAGGCTGTTTATTTGGGGTTATACATGAAAGCCATTTCATGCGAGAAGGGGTAGCTTGTCCATCTTACGTGCCTTATATACCTCACATAGAAGCCTTGCAGTTATGTACTTTGGAGAACAACTTTATTTTTTTGTTTTTTTGTGTTTTTTGTTTTTGCTCCACCCACGCGGAAGCCAAAATTTCCCTAATGTGTTCTGTGTTTCGGTTTGGCTAATTTGCAATTCCAGATGGTTGACTTAAAATACAGGGAAGAACTTTTACTTTCTGAACCTGGAATGTGTATGTGTGTTCTTGTAAATGGCAGGTCACAAAGGTACCTTTTGCTTTCCTGGCAAAAACCCTAAAAATCATTAAAAATCATGGGGCATCATGGGGACCGTGCATTGGTTTTTAGATATCCATAGTGTCTTTTATAAGCAGTACCTTGTAAAAACAAGCCAATAAATAGCTACAGCATGTCAGAGGAGATTTGGGGAAGCGGGATGCTCCCCTGTGTCTTAAGTGTGCTGGAGAATAAATGAAAGAGGAATGCAATCAGCTCCGTCGCCCTGATTAACGACAAGTCCCGATAGGAGGCAACAGTGGCGTACTACTGTGTGACCTATGGACCCCTCGATAATGTTTTGAAATCCCTGCCATAACAGACAGCAAGACCCTCCTCTCTCCTCCGACATGCTGGATCAATACCAGCGGGCCCGGAAAGTCAACACAAGGGCTTTCCACTTAATGAAATCTTGCTGCCTTTTTTGCTATTGATTGCATCAGGTTCTTTGTACCTCTCTGCAAAAAAATAAAGTAATTTGATTTGGAGCAAACACAATGATGCATATTTTTGTCCCGGGGTTTGCCTAGCATTCAGGCTTTTAAACAGCAGTGTATCAGATTAATAAGAAAATGGAAATATTTCCCGACAGTGGAGCTGCTGGTGACGGGGGTGACGGTGAGGCAGTCGATAACACAAAATATGCAGTGGTTACAATTCTGGATGTTGTTGACGGTAACACTGGTAGAAAAGGTGTGATATAGTTTCGGTTAAATATTGTGTGTGTGCATGTGTTTGTATTTATGAGTTTTTGCTTACCCTCACTCTATTGATTGCGAGCATCTCTTGTACAGAAGTAGCAGCCATTCAAATGTGTGTGCGTGCGTGCGTGCGTGTGTCAGTTTCTCCGAGTTTGAATAGTGGCATGGTCCAAAATTATAGCAAGCTGCAAAAATGCCACGCAATCTTTTGGTATCACTCCGTCCACCGCAATAAACCTGATCTACTTCCATGCTCCTAAGGAACAAGGGGTTAGAAAATGACTTAGAAATGAATATCATCAGTAGAGGGTGATGAGGGGTAATGTGAGTCAATTGGCAGTCTGTAGGCTTAAGTGTGTGTGTGTGTGTGTGTACTGTATGGCACTGCTTTGTGATCAAACCAATTGTAAATCCTGTGCGTTTGAAGGTTTTAGCGAAGTGGAGGAATGAGTTAGTTGTTAGTTAATCCCATCTACCACTTCTTACCACCTTATGTCTAGTCAGGTTGTCTGGGGCCGGAGCCGATCCCAGCCTATATGGTAACAAGCGTGAGGGAGGGAGACTAGTCCATAGCTGGCTCACACATGTGTACCGTTCACACATGACAAGATATTGCTTTTTATTTTCAGCACTGCTGGAAGCTATCATAGCTTTTTCATGGTGTTTCCATTGTGATGTCGAAATCCCAGAAAGACAGCATATGACGTTGTTGATTATAACAATGGGCAAAGCACCTTGTTAACAGCATTTTCACTGCAACCTGCAGTGTGTGAAAGGGGCTTTACACCCCAGTCACATCCATCTTTGTAACCTGTCTGTCTTTGGAATTGGGAGGTCACCGTAGCAACCAGAGGAAAGGGCTCTCACAAGGGAATCGAACCCTGATCTTTTCTGAAATCGTCCATCCTCAGAGCCACCGTGTCACTCAGAGAATATGGGTAAAGGAAAGTAGTGGTACACACACGCAGATGCAGCTACATGTGTATCTAACATGTCAAATGTGGTTAATATACAGCAAAAAGAATATGCCATTTTCAAAAAAGTGCAGACACCACTTCCTGCCATTATGTGCAATATTTGACCGGTTTGACAAACACAAGTTGCCATCTTTCCTGTTT
>OMKN01033028.1:4953-16265 GCA_900302345.1 Melanonus zugmayeri | reverse complement strand
AAGGGGGGGCCAATTGGTGGAGAGCTTTGTAGGTAGTGATGAGAATTTTGTAAATGATCCTGGAGGAGATGGGAAGCCAGTGGAGTTGCTGCAGGACTGGGGTGATGTGGTGCCAGGATTTGGTGTGGGTGAGGAGACGGGCGGCTGCATTCTGGACCAGTTGTAGTTTGTCTGCCATAAGAACCTGACATACATCAGGGTGGCCAGGCGGTTGACCTCCTGTCAGGCGCGCTGGGCCCTGTTCCTGGGACGCTTCGAACTCACAATCACGTTCTGTCCAGGGTCCCGGAACGCCAAGGCGGACTCCCTGTCGCAGATGCATTCGCCGGAGGAGGAACCGTCCATTCCAGACACCATCATCTCATCCTCCCGGGTCATCGGGGTAGTCACCTTGGACGTGGTAAAAAGGGCCCAACACACCCAGCCGGATCCCCAGACCGGTCCACCGGACCGTCTCTTCGTTCCGAACGCCGTCAGGACCCAGGTGATGCTGTGGGGTCATGCCAGCAGCTTTGCCTGTCACCCATCCGGTTCTGGTGGCCCACCATGGCCAGGGATATGAAGGAGTTCGTCTCTGCCTGCCCTACCTGTGCCCGCGGCAAGAACTCCCACCACCCACCATCAGGACTGTTGCAGCCCCTCCCCGTGCCCAGTCGTCCGTGGTCCCACCTCTCCGTGGACTTCGTGACCGGTCTGCCTCCGTCCCTGGGCAACACGGTCATCCTCACCATCGTGGACTGGTTCGCCAAGTCTGTGCTGTTGGTGGCTCTGGCAAAGCTACCAACAGCAGCAGAGACGGCGGAGCTTCTCACCACCCACGTCTTCAGGCTCTACGGGCTTCCCCAGGACGTGGTCCCCGACCGTGGTCCCCAGTTCACGTCCAAGGTGTGGTGGGCCTTTTGTGCGGGAATTGGGGCCATGGTCAGCCTCTCTTCCGGGTACCATCCCCAGATGAATGGGCAGGCAGGGAGGGCTAACCAGAGCCTGGAGTCGGCGCTCCGCTGCATGTCCTCCCTCCGGCCTCCTGGAGCAAGGACTTACCCTGGGTTGAGTACTCCTTGAACACCATGGTCAACGACTCCACCGGCCGGTCGCCCTTCGAGTGCTCCCTGGGGTACCAGCCTCCCCTGCTTCCGCTCCAGGAGGCTGGCATCCAGGTACATCGGTCCCTACACCATCGATCGGGTCATCAACCCCGCTGCCGTCCGGCTGGTCCTCCCTCACTCCCTCCGACGTGTCCACCCTGTGTTCCATGTCTCCCGGATCAAGCCTGTTGTCACCAGCAACCTGGTGCCGTCTGCTCCTGCACCACCCCCACCCCAGCTGGTGGAGGGCCACCCTCAGTGGGCAGTAAAGAAAATCTTCAAGGTCCGTCGTCACGGCCGGGGTTTCCAGTACCTGGTTGACTGGGAGGGGTATGGGCCGGAGGAGTGGAGCTGGGCCGGAGGAGTGTGGAGGTGAACCCGTTACGGCTTCACCTCCACACATGCTCCCTGACTCTCCCTGATCCCCCATGCCTGCCTCTGATGCCCCCTGCACCTCAGCGCGGGCACTTAGCTATAGCAGGTGTAACCACTTAAGACTGTCTGAGCTGCCAGCACGACGCCACACAACTGTGGCCAAGACAGGATCAACCCCTCTGCCTACAAGAAGCCCAGCTCTCCAGCCGTTCGTCACCAGATCTTCCCAAAGATTAACCTGGCAAGTAGTGAGAGTAAAGACTTAACATATCGCTGTCCGTGTATGTAAGTACTGTGTTTTCCGTACCTTGTTACTGTGTTTCCTGACCCTTGTTCTCTGTGTCTTCCCAGACCGACCAGGCATGTGGTTACGGTCCACATGCCTGGTCGGTCCGCCTCCAGCTGCCTCGCCACGGTCCTCAGCCCGCTTGGCACCCAGCCCAAGCCTCATGCGCTCTGGACTTTCTTCCCCCTCCCCAAACAACAAACGCCCAGCAGGGCTAACTGCCATTCCTGTCCCCTTGTCGTGTCTCTGAGCCCCGAAGCAACCGAGTCGTAACAACAAAAGTAATAGCTCATCTCTATATGATTGAGATGATGAGCAGCTGCCCCGAATCAAGAGGCAACGCCAATTATTACAGATGTTGAGGCTGCCAATAATTCCACTGCACTCCATCAATACCTCTCATCGTTGAATATTATGGAACTTGCCTGGTGAGAAACGGAGAATCCTCCAAAGATTTCAAAGTGAAACAAGATGCATCTCCTGTCCCATTCTGCTGTCCTTATTTGTATTTCAAAGGTCGATAGACCCAAGAAGAAGGGGATCAAACTGCTTACTATTAAGGATTCATGTCTGTTGCTGTTGTCTGGCCGGAGGAGATAACTTGGGACTAGAATACCTCCTTAATGAATGAAGAACATTGCTTGACAGTTAATAACTATCTTAGTGTGGTAATGGCTAGCAGATGACAGTATAGAGACATGGTCTTGAAGTAAATGGAGACAAACGGATGTGATGATGTGCACACACACGGGCGCGCGCACGCACACACAGAGGAAGTGCTCAAGCAGACACATGCTTGACCTTCTACTCACCACTAATAGGCCGTAATGCGTAGCTTCCTAACTTTATGGCAGTAACGTGCAGCACGCAACAAATATGGGAATGATTTCATTACTTTATTCATGGCTTCGTATTTGTAAACATACATTTATAAACTAGCTTCTATAAATGTTGGAGGGGGTGGACTGTTTTGTGCCAAGATTGTATTTTAGCTTGTGTTTTGACCCCAAGCATCACTATGGCTAGGAAAGTCTCATATCATTAATAATTGATTTGCCAAGTGATGCATCATGTGTTAACCCACAAGTGTACCGCAAACAATATTTAATAAACAAATAATCTTTGCACTATACTAAGTGTATTTGGTATAAATCAAATTCACCTGAGAGCATCTTCAGTGCCATTATTTGAAGGGTTGTAGGCTGTGGTTGCTTAAAATGCGGCAAGAAATATGTTTTAGAATGATATGCCTCCATTTTGTAAGGAATTACTTTCCCCCACACAAATGTTCTTCGACCCCAAGACTTGATGACTGCTGTGACTTGATAACTTATCAGTAACCTATTGATCACAATTGAATGGTCTTGCATAACTGTATTAGCCATTACTGGTACCCACAGAGCCAATACTCACACCTAGTGTTGTGATTAAAAACTGCAAGTAAAATAAAGAAAAAATTAAAAACAAATATTAACCACATTTACTTCTTTGGAATAATATACAATGCTACAATATTATCTTTCTATTAAGCAGGCCTAGTTTCCATCTTGAATTATATATCGAATATCTTGCAATAGATTTGCAGTTTCTACAGCAACCTGTAGTGCATTCACCTTGGCGGTGAAACAGTCTAGCACACAGGGCTGCGATGTGGCAGAATCTCCAGGCAGCGCGGCGGGAGAGAACTCAGCGTATTTAGTGTTCAGAAAGGTCCACCTCTCTACAGACGTGCTTCTCACAAGCCCACAGCCGCAGCAGGGTGGGGGGTTCGTCTCCTGGGCCTGGGTCACGTCTGCGGGGACAGTCCAGTAGTGACAGTGGGTCAGATCGACCAGGGGGGCCCCGCCATTGTGCTCCAGAGCCCGGGCTACGGACTCCAGCGAGCGGCAAAACGCCTCAACTCCCAGCAGGTACTCTGTCTGTGAGCACCCAAGTGATGATGTTGCCTCTGTCACTTTATTGATACCCTGTGATGGAAAATTATGGAAAATATTAATAATAATAATAATGAATAAAGTACCGCTTGTCGTATCGTATCTTATAGGAGTTCTAGAAGTTAATGTGAGATGTGTGCTGTGTCAGGAGAGGAGAAAGATGGGAGGAGAGGGATCAGGACCTTATGTCGGACGTAGGCGGCCAGGTGGGTCTCAGTGCACCCCCCTCCCAGGAGCGCAGACGGCTCCCTCAGGGTGAGCCTCAACACATGCTCTGCCTTCTGACACACCACCTATAAAACCATCACATTGTACCAAGTTTGAATCATCAGCTCTTATTATATTACATTATTACAGTAACTTCAGTATGATTAGAAGCCAGCTTTAGTAACATGTGTCTTATAATTACAGATTAATATCTATCTTACAACAAATACTTAACGTGTTAACATGTGAAGGCCCAGGAAGAGATATGATCATGTAGGAATTGATCACAGACATCTCAGTCCATCCGCATTTTAGTTCATATTTGCTATCAAAGAAAATATGGACCGCGTCTGATTCCACCGTATTATCATCCTGTGGGATTAGCATCAATCATCCTATGATGGCAGCAGCCCTACCCCTGCTCCGATATTCAGATGGAATTCCACTTGTATTTAAAGGACTACACACCGACTACAAGAAAAACAAGTCGGTGCTTGTTTTTCCAAATTTGGGGAAAGGAGACAATTGAGGCCCTAACTCTAACCCTATAGCACTTTGTTGTTTTGAAATTTGAAATGATTTATTTGCCAATTGGCAATACTTTCCAAAGAAATGGCTCATGGCAGATGGCCCCACAGAAATGGAACACCCTGACAGAACATTCGGTTAATTTTTAGTTTATTTTAGATAAAGGAATAATGTCGGCTCTGATTGTTGTGTAGTGTGGGAGGTCTCAAGACGGTCTCAAGATTTTGCCGCCCCCATAGAGTCAGGAGGGAAAATATTTTTTCAAACCGGTTTGATATTGTCGGGCCCGACTCACGTAGTTTGGCGTTCACTGATGTAAACTACAAAACAACATGATGATGGAGAGGTGATAGTTGTGGAATAATATTGTATATAAAGCAATAAATAAGTAAAAGTTGTAATTGGTATGAAGAGACACCTGTAGGCTGTGGTGGTTGGTAAATAATGGTGTTCAGGATCATCTGATTCTCCAGTAGCCTACCCCAAAAACTGTATTCCTGCAATTTAGTTTATATATGTTTACCTTCAGTTCACTCAACATGGTCTGGTTCCTGTGGCAGAGGGCCATAGTGCAGATCACTGCTTCACCAGGAGCTTCTAGATGCAGCATCCTCTTGGATCCAATGTTTTTAACATTCAGGCCTCTTGCGTGACCGTACGCCTCTGGTGGTATCGCAGTCACTAAACTAGACAAAGGTTGTGAACCTGATAGGAGAGTGACAATAGAGATAAAACATGGTAGACTGTGGATAAAAGTATCATACTATACAGAATATACATAGCAATGACAATAATACAATCAGGTCATCAATGTCGGTTGCACATAAAAAACAACTAAAAACCCACCTATTCAACTCATTTTATCCATTAAGCACTTTGTAACTGTTGTTTTGAGTGCTATATAAGTATTATTATTACAATATGAATGACATTTAGACTACAAACAGGGCCAACCTGTTAGTTCAGCAAGGGGTTCAACGAGAGAAGCTCCAAGTCTTTCTATCACCACGACGTCATGCTGATTCAGGTACTGCTGCAGGACCGGGTGGATGACCTTCTGACACACAAACAGCTTCACTTGGTCCTTCACCACGCGCTGCCCCAGAACCAGCAGCTGATCCACGATTTGTGACTCTATGTCTGCCCAATGGTTCACCTCCACCATCCCCTCGTCCATTTCAAACAAGTCCCCAGAGAGAGACACACTGAACAACACCATTTTGATTGGATGGGATTGGAAGTTATGCTTGTTGCCAAGTTTGAGATGATCTGGTACCTCCACCAGCAACCCAGGGAACACAGCAGAGTTTGCAATAGGAGGGCCTTCGACAGACACGGTCACCGTCCTACCAAGACTCACATTGCCAGGAGTGTCACATGGGACTGTCAGTAAAAAGGCTTGCACAGCCAGCATGCTTATGTGCAGTGCTTCTTGTGCTGTTAGCATACATGCCGGCTTGCTGGAGATGACACTCTGAGCTAATGTGATCAAGTTCTTGCTGCTGCTAAAGTCCAACTTCACTTTACAGCCACACCCATCTTGGTGGAGGTATGCGGCGCATATGTCCAACAGATATTTGTTTATACTGATGGATACATTTCTTCTGAGGCCAGAAAGCTTTGCTTGGTCGATTAGTGCAAAACAAAGGATGGCCGTAAACAAACCACAGTCACTGAAACGAGACACATGGTTGAGAACAGAAGCTGTGATGACCTTGAGGAGAGGGTGCGATGGTGACGCGGACTGGAGGAGAACGTGGGAAGTCGACGTGGTAACAGAGTGACCCCCTATGCTGTTATGGACTTGCTTAAGTTTGCCATTCGGTCCAAAACAAGATGTTAAAAGCTGCTTGAAGACGTTCAACTTTTGACTAACATCAGGGTTTTCAAGTGGCAAATCAGTGCACAACGCTGGTAATTTCTTTGTGAGACGAGCCATGACTCGGTCCTAAATAATCATCGACATAGCCAACAATAGGCGACTATAACCACAAGCCATACTAGTAGAAGAAAAAGTCGGGGTCAAATTAACTACGATTCTGCACCGCAATTCTGAATTCGGTTAGGTTATATTATCAACGAGCGTGATATATTTAACTTCTCTACAAATAGAGATATGGCATAACCTTATAGTGCGCTCCACATTACTACTGGCTCTCCAGTGAGGGATAAAGCATCAATAGTGGGGACTGCGATATTGCCTGAAGAAGAAAAAAACAATAACAGAGACACATTTGGTATGGATCTATTTTCAAATAGAATACATGTATTAATTATAATACATACCAATATGAATATGATGTTGTATTTCCCGAGACAATCCTTCAATATAAACACACTTTATAGCTAGGCAAGCGGACCCGATAGGACCCAAACATTTGGGTCCTATCGGGTCCTTCCGCTCGAAGCGTTTCGTTGCTGAAACTCCGTAACTGAAACTCCGTAACTTTCTCCCTACTTTAAACACGACAGAAAACCTTGTTGAATAAAGGTGCTATTAACTAAAAGAGTCCTCCGCTTACACAAATAGGTGTTTTTTGATAATATAAGGCTTTACTTACAGTGTATACATGCACACTCCCTGACTATACGTGACAGATCCGGGAGTCTGACGTCATTCAATAACCAACGTCATCTCGTCGGCTTTCAAAACGAACGGCGGCGGGAAGTGAACCTGAGTATTGAGTGATTCTAACTGATTGATCGACTAACATGGCTCCTCAAAAGCTTGTTGTTAAGGTAAGTGTGACATCTAAGATTAGGATACTTAAACCTACGTCCCCGTTCGTTATCTAAAGGTGTATTCATCATTTCATCTTTTTTTAAATTGTTATATTCTTTTTATAAATAATCTATTATTATGGCAGTATTCATGTTTTACACGCATGTTTTTCTTCAAAATATCGATTACTGTATTAGTCTGTGGTGACTTTACACATGACATACTGTAATAGGCCCCTTTTCTATTGTTTTTATGTGATTTCCATTAGCAGCACTCATTGTAGGCCTACCTCCTAACGGGTTGATTGTCGGTGTGCCTACTGTGTACTGTTCAGCCGGCAGCAGGATAGTTTTTGTCACACAATTTGATTACAAAACAAAAAACAAGACCACGTGCAAACAACACAAATACACAACACAAGGGCAGTATGCCAGAGTTTACAGACAAAACAATATAAATATAATAAGTTAGAGCATTACATCACCAATCCTTCTTGACAGGACTTCTCCATTCAACATACATGATTCAGGTTTCTATTCATTGTACTGGCTTTATATGTTGAAAAGTCAAAACACTAAACTAAATGTCTCTTATTTATATAGTCTAAGTGTCCATAATAATAATAAACATTTAATTTATATAGCACTTCTAACACTCAAAGACGCTTTACAGGGAGGGGCGGGGACATTGAACGAAACAAAAGGACAAAGACGACACAAGGACACAGAGATAGAGATGGCCGGGGAGCTATGGGAATGGAGAAGAGATGAGTCTTGAGGCGGGACTGGAAGATGGGGAGGGAGGAAGAGTCTCGGATGTCTGTGATGGAGAAGGCCCTGTGACCAAAGCTCCGGAGGTTAGATTTGGGGGTGGAGAGAAGACCGGCAGAGGTGGATCGGAGGGAACGGGAGGGCTGGTAGGGGGAGAGGAGTTCGGTGAGATAAGGGGGGGCCAATTGGTGGAGAGCTTTGTAGGTAATGATGAGAATTTTGTAAATGATCCTGGAGGAGATGGGAAGCCAGTGGAGTTGCTGCAGGATTGGGGTGATGTGGTGCCAGGATTTGGTGTGGGTGAGGAGACGGGCGGCTGCATTCTGGACCAGTTGTAGTTTGTTGATGAGGGAGGTGTTGGTGCCGTAGAGGAGTGAGTTACAGTAGTCTAGGCGGGAGGAGATGAAGGCGTGAATGAGGGTTTCAGCGGCGGGTAGTGAGAGGGAGGACCGGATTTTTGCAATGTTGCGGAGATGGAAGAATGAGGTTTTAATGATATGGCGGATGTGGGGTTCAAGGGAGAGGGTGGGATCGAGGATAACGCCGAGGTTGCGTACGTGGGGGAATGGAGATTATGTAGGAGATCGGAAGGCTTCAGATTGAATCTGTAAACAGAGCACACTATGGGATAATCAGTACCGAGCGTCGGTCGCAACAAGCCCACGACCCAAGTTTTTCCCCCCAAATTGGGTCTAAATCGCCCCAATTATCTTGTAGTGTGTACGCAGTAGGGCCAACATAAGCCTGCATGACTCATTCATCTGTTAGATTAGAACAGCCAGAACATTAAACCTGCACTCCTCTCTCTCTCTCTCTCCCCCTACCACCACAGAGTGCTTCCTGTAACCAGGAGGCGGGAGGGGGGGGGTGTATAACTGATTGGCGATAACTTCATGTTTTTGATTTACCGCAATATTCCATTTCCGATTGCGAGCCGTTTAGAGCTGTTGAATTTGTAGTTGGACTTGTCTGGTCTTAGAGCTGTTGAATTTACAAAGCACTTTTGATATATCAGTACATCGGACATCGGTGATGTCCGATGTACTGATATATCAAAAGTGCTTTGTAAATGGCCGTGTTGCGGATGTTTTCCTTGGTCAATTAAGCCTACATGTTGAAATGATTCATGAAATACGTATGAATATACACCTAGGCTAGCATTTAGCTGGGTGTGCAGTGTTTGTTCATCCTTTTGAATTATTCCATGTAATCTTGATCTCTTGATATTCACCTGTAAGAAATACAATTGCTACAGCTACACGTAAAAAAAAAAGAATAATCTACAGAAAATCCTTGAAAGACCAAACTGGGAGAATATAGAGAAGTCTGTCTCTGATTATGTCGATTTAAAAACGCTCGGGAATCTTTTTTTTATAATATAGATGAGTGTGGCATCGCCTGTTGAAACGTAGAGTGGTATTCTGTGTGTGTACAGAGACAATGAGCAAAGAGAAGGTCTTGTGCTCCCATGTATATTAACACCATTGATTTAATAGGAGAGAAGCTGAAAAAAAATATATAAATATATTCTGACCACAACATCATACTGAGAAACAGTGTCATTACCGACACGCTCCGCTGATTACAGCGGCCCACCTGGATGTCCACTGGAAACATCCGGTGAGAGCAGTGACCCTCCTTCACCTCCTTCTCTCGGGCATCTCCTGCTCCTTGCTGGCCCTTTCACCTGTCCTGGCCTGTTGTTTTTCAGTATCACTATAAATAATAGTATACACGCGCAAGCGCTACAGATTTTCTTTCTCTTTTTTTTCAGTGGTATACTGCAGGAAGAGCCACAAATAAATCATTAACTCATTTCACGGAGAGCAAAAACAGATTCGCCATATTTTTGCGGAGAGGTACTTTATCTATCCTAAAGTGATTGGGTAGAGTAACCGTCTGCATTGGGGGAATCTAGCATCAATGTCATTATCCTGTCATCCTATTCATTCCCGCCACATGGACCCATTGCTTTCAGGCCCAGTAAATTGCCATCAATTTACAGGCAGCTTACGGCTCCACTTTCATTCCAACCCCGTTCATATGTCATACACTGTTTTCTGATGCAGCAAATTAATTATTGTCACAGTGGTTGAAGCATGCACCACACTCATACTCTCCCCCAGATTGTTTTGATGGTGGAGATCCTTGTGGAAGTAATTTATTGTTGGGGGTTGGGGGGGGGGAGGTAAGATTGGGATCCGCTCTTTCCAACAGGTGAATCGATGGTGTTTGGCCGGTGCCACCCCAAACCCGGGGATTCTTTCATATTTTTGCATTCATCTTCAGTGCATCTATGGAGACCAGACAAGTCCATTAAGCAAAAAACACCTTAATGGTGTCTCCTTTCAATCATTGGTGACCTTATAAACTATACTGTATATTTCTGATTTAAACCTCATAAAACAGCCAAATAACCTACCATTTTGTGTTTCTTTTTGTTTTATAATCAGAGGTGGTTTGCTACATCTTTTTTTAAATCTCTTTGTCAATAAACACAAACTGCTGAAGCAAGGACTTTCCTGAGGCAGTCATCATCTCTACGGTCCTACAGAAAGCCGTTATGTAAATAAAGTCTGACAGAGAAAACATGGGTATTAAGTAAGGCAATAGTCATAGAAACCCTTAAAAAGGACGAGAAAATACACAAACAGCAGTGACAAGAGGAGGAGTGAAGGGGGGGGGGGTTGAAGAGAGGAAACAAAAAGCAGGGAGGAGAAAGCCAGAATGTGTTGGCTGAGAACCCCTGACAGCCCGGCTGAACCACTCACACACCACCAGATAAGGATGTCACAACCAGGCAGATTACACGCCGCAACCGCCAGGGGCTATAAGCCCATCCAAAGATTAGCACTGGCCGTCCGGTCTTACGCTGGGATCTAGTCCCAGTGCTACCACTTACAGCATGGCTTCTCCCACTGTCTGTCCAAGAATGAATGAATAAAGGATCACGTAATCAAGGTACACAAGGTATAGGCTTAGACCTATACCTACACCTATAGCCCAAGCATAGGACTTTGAGGTTCATGATACGCAACTGTAACCTTTTCCTCTCTTCTGTGTACAAGACATCATCATGAAGCCAATTCATGTGATGATTTAGGGTGGCTATAGTTGTACAAAGATGCGATTTAAAAAAAAGAAAAAAAAACATTATTGACTTGTAATCTCTTGTAAAAAAAAGCTGCAAGTCAATTGTCCTACACATAAAACGTTTGACCCTTCAAAAAATGTCTTGATCCATCTAACTCAAAAACGCCAGATGACACGAACATGTGAAGGTGAACGTAAAGGTTACCAAGCATTAACCAATGTCTTATAGAGCAGTGGTCCCCAACCCCCAGGCCACGGACCAGTCCGTGGATCATCCGTGGATGATCCACGGATGATCATCCCCCCCCCCCC
>OMKN01033006.1:6866-19366 GCA_900302345.1 Melanonus zugmayeri | reverse complement strand
AATAGAAAAGACTACACGCATGCATGCGTCTTCATAACGTGCGGGTATGGCGGTGTGGTGCTGTACCGCGTCTGCACAGTCGGGGACATTGTTGTTCTTTTAGATGGAGGCAGGTGGTGTGTGTGTGTGTGTGTGTGCATAAGTGCACTTTGAGACGGCTTTCTTTCTTTGTCTGTGTTACGCAATCCAGTCCCACCTAGGTGTACATTAAGTAAACAGAAGTAGAAACAGAAAGCAAAGTGTGCTGATGCTAAAGAAGGGCTGTAGACATTTAAATGAGTGACACTGAATGAAGTGGTTGGGCTTCCTACTGCAATGATGCTGGTTAAAGTGGTTATGGTGGATTATGTACCTTCCTTGTCTGTCGCATTTATTTTATATCACTATTTATCTTTCCTAACAGTGTTATGAGCGTAGAAGAAAGGTTTGCCTATTGGAGCCTCCAATATTGCATCTAACCGTCGAAGATAATGACGTTGAAGTGCATCCTGGAAGGGAAATATTTTCCAAATGGACCACTTACCATGGCTCAAACAATATACAGACGAGACATTATCTGCATTATACAAACTACCCTCCTTTGACAGGGCAACGTGCTTTGTTGTTGTCGTCGTTTGATGCAAGAAAATATAATGTCATCTAACATTGTTCTTCTTCTCTTCCTCTCCTTTTCTTATTGTTCCTTCAAGGTGAATGTGTTGATCCACTGGTCTCTGGGCTCTATGCCTCCTCCTTCCTTGCGTCCTCCAGATACAACTTCCTCTACTCTGCCAACTTTGCCAAACTATATGGTAAGTCTTCAAGCTGTCCAATACAATAAAACTTTGAATAACAACGTTTACCGGTTTACAGTATTTTCTTTTCTGTGCACAGAGGCGCGTCCACTGGGGGGCCTGGGGTTGGCACATGCCCCCCCCGAAAAATGTGGACACTCTGAATGCCACCCCTACTAAACCTAAATAAATACAACACGTTTATTTTGTGATACTAATAATAACTTGAATGTATATAGCGCCTTTCAAGGGACCCAAGGACGCTTTACACGTAGCAGACAAATAAAAGAATACAGGAACAGAAAATAATGATAGCAAATATTGCCGAGGATGGCAGAAATGAACTAGAGACCATAGTCCTTGGTGAACGGGTACGTTTTCAATATATTCTCCGCAACGCGCTGCAAAGGCCTACTAAATGAGTCTGGACACGCCGCTGTGTGTCTGTGCGCATAGCTGTGCTTTATCGCTCTCTCTGCCTCGCCCTCTTTCCTTCCCTTCAGGGAGCAGCGGTTGGTCACCGTCCCCCAGGGACCGACAGCCATGGCTGCAGGTGGACCTGGGCAGGAAGTACCGGATGGTAGCTATCGCCACCCAGGGCACCTTCAACTCCTACGACTGGGTTAGCAAGTACACCCTGCTTTATGGGGACCGGCCTGACTCCTGGACCCCATATGTCATGAAAGGAGGGAATTCGGTAGGTGTTTGTAGTCGTTCGACACACACTTCAACCAAACCCCATTCAGAGATAATAGATTGTCCAATGATCTTCACTGTTGAAAAGGACTGGAGATGAGTGGGTATATTGACATTTAGCAGACTGTGCAATTCTCTTTATTGGTTCATCACCTCTAGCCACTTCATATGGTGTAACACCACCACCACCACCACAGGGATCCACAGATTCAGTATTTCTCTGTACCCTCACTCTCTGACCTTCACTCTCTGCAGACACTGCCAGGAAACTGGAACTACTATCAGGTGAAGAGGAATGTCTTCCATTATGCCTTCACTGCTAAACACATCCGCCTGCTGCCTCTGGCGTGGAACACTGAGAGCGGAGGGAAGATTGGCGTCCGACTGGAACTCTTTGGCTGCCCCTACGGTACAAAATATTCCAACCATGTTACGTTATAAAATGAAACAGATACAGTGGTACAATCCCCCATGATATACAGTATAACCTTGTATAACCCTTGATGCCATACGTTAAGGGTTATATAGTACATTTGCAATGCATCTCTAGTACATAACACAGTAAGCATTATATTTAATTTTTGTATACATTTCTTGTCATCCTTTGTTAAGTCTTTCCCTTCTCCCCATGCGTTAGACTCCTACGTGCTACAGTACAACGGCGATGACACAGTGATCTACATGTTCCCAGAGAAGAGGTCCCGCACCCTAAGGGATCACTACGCCATTAACTTCAAGACCCTGGAGCAGGATGGCCTGTTGCTCCACAGTGAAGGGGTGCAGGGAGACGTGGTCACCCTGGAGCTCAAGCGAGGGAGTCTCTATCTGCACATCAGCCTAGGTAAAATATGATGAAAACATTCAAAGGGATCCAACTGTGGGAATGTGAGGCGGGCAAAAAAAGTGAGGTTTTCAAAAAATACGAATGGCAATCATCCAAGAAAGACACTCTACCTTCCTCAGTGCTGGCATAAAGAGATTGCTTTGTGGGAGATAAGAATTGCTGGGTAGGCCTATATTGATTTTCAGAGCAACACCCACAGCTGCGATAATGGGAAAATTCCAGCCTCTGAATGCTTTTTTGTCATGATGTCTTGGGAAATCCACATGCTTTCATCTCTCCCCTGTGCTCTTGTGTCTCAGGAAGCAGCATGGTCCACAATGTAAACGGACGGACCACGTTAAGTGCCGGCAACCTTCTGGATGACCAGCACTGGCATTATGTCACCATCAAGCGGCATGGCCGCCAGGTGAACTTCACCGTGGACAGTCAGACGGTGACGGCCATCTGCAAAGGGGAGTTCAGCCACCTGGACCTGGACTCTCAGGTACTTCTTCATAGTGAGGGGTGCAGGGGCACCCACATAGGGCTAGCTTATTCTTAACATAGTTTTCTTGATTTGTGGTTGCCATTTAAAGCCTTGAAGGCTTGTGTATAGTTATTAGTCAGAATTCCACAAATAAGTTATATTTTAAACCGGTAACACCCGGCCCTCTTAGTTGTATGTAGGTGGTGTGATAGAAAGCAACGTGCCCCACCTTCCCACCACGCCTAACTTCCGTGGCTGCCTGGAGAACGTCTTCATCAACGGGATCAACATCATCGACATGGCCAAGAGAGAGGATCCAGAGATACGTATCCCCCGAAAGGTAAGTTAAACCATGATCATATCATCAATTAGAATAAATGTCGAAAAGCTTTAAATAACCCAACAACCCAATTCAGAAAACTTCAAATAACCGTCAATCAAAGAATTGTTGTTAGAAAAGTTGTAAATGAAAAACGAATGTGTTTTTCATTGTTTTGTTTCCTCTATTCTCTTTTCCATTAGAAAAAGATGCATTACGCGTGTCGTGACATTCTGCTGAAGCCCATGACGTTTGCTGGGCCCAACAACTACCTGCAGGTGCCCGGCTTCTTCCGGAAGCCCCGCATGTTCGTCAAGTTTAAGTTCCGCTCCTGGGACTACACGGGGCTCCTGATGTTCACACGCTTCGCCGATGACCTCGGAGCGCTGGAGCTCGGTCTCAGCGAGGGACAAGTCAACGTCACCATATTCCAGCCTGGCAAAAAGAAACTGCAGTTTGCTGCAGGTAAACACACACACAATCCCAGTTCACAATAGCTAAGAAATGACTGACAGTGAAGATTTCAAGACATAAACAATATAGAATACTTTGTTAGCAGAATCACATGGTAAAATAAAGGTAAAATAATACGTACTATTTTTCTTCTTGCTAGGCTACCGCTTGAACGACGGCTACTGGCATACAGTTGACCTCGCCGCCAGGGACAACCTTCTGACCCTCACCATAGACGAGGAGGAAGGCTCTCCGCTGAAGATCACTAACCCCTTCACCATACGCACCGGAGACCGCTACTTCTTCGGCGGTACGTTATCGACTAGCGAACAAAACGGAGTGAAATATGAACAATATAATGATGCTTAATTTATACAGCACTTTTCAAAACAACAGTTGTGCTTGGCAGAGACAAATTAGAAAAGCAAAATCACCCAAATAGAGGTAGACGCCAATAATCCTAGTAAAACGTTAATGTGCTTTTAAAAGCATGGATACAGTAAGACAAATCTTTAAAAGAGCAGAAAAGACCAGATTATTAAAATGTGCAACTAACACAGAAATAGACATATTACTTAATGCCTTGGCGATGTTCTAATACCGTTTTGTGTATCTTTGTCGTCAGGTTGTCCGAAGACAAACAACACCATAAGGAAATGTGAGACCAAGCTGAACCACTTCCACGGCTGCATGCAGCAGATCTACATAGACAACGAGCAGCTTGATATTGACATCATACTGCAGCGCCAGTGGGGGCGCTATGCTGAGCTGCTGTTAGGCACCTGTGGTATCACTGACAGGTAATGGTGGCGGATGCAGTTATTCAGCCGTGAGCCATGATAATACATATGATGTACCCGCTCAGAAAACAGCGGTGCATCCCCATGTTGTTATACATACCATAAATCCTCTAATAGTGGCCTGTATTCCATTAAAGGCCGGGTCTCTCATAATGGCCGAGGGCATGGTCAACACAGACAAATAAGGGCTTTTTTTTAACCTTTTATTTAGATTTATTTCGGATTTATTTATTTAGATTTATTTCGGATTTATTTATTTAGATTTGTTTCAGTCAGGACCACTTTAGTCAAAAGAAACTTTTATTAAGCAAGCGTCAGCTTCTAGGGGCTCTCTGCCCTTCCATGAGGGCCACACAGAAGCCCTCCTGCGAGTACTCATGGAATGCTAAGGCAGAACCCCCGGTACAGAACAGAGCACACAAAATGACAGAAATAACATGGTGTTCTGGCGAGTTCCCTGCCCGTCCATGAACACACACAGAGCTTCTGCGATCATCATGGAAAGCCTGGGGCAGGGAAGCAAGCGTCAGCTTCTAGGAAGTCTCTGCCCTTCCATGAGGGCCACACAGAAGCCCTCCTGCGAGCACCCATGGAATGCTAAGGCAGAACCCTAGTCCAGAACAGAACATGCAAAAAATGACACAGAAATAACATTGTTTATGTCAAAACACAACCTGTAAGGAGGAGCTGGGGAAGAGGTGGGATGCAAACGGTTGCAAAGCAGCAGAGGTAGGCAGACAGAGCCCACCTTTAAATAACACGCCCTGTTTGAATCAGCCAATAGGAGCTAGGAGAAAGATCAGCTGACATGCTGGCATGACTCAGCACTATCCGCGTTGACCTAGTTAGCTTTGTGTTTGGTTTGTGCAATGTTTTGCAATAAAAGTCAGGAAATGAAGGGATTATGTCCATGAGAGTTTAATTTTAAGAAATAAAGGCCTGTCTCTAATATAAGCCTGCCTCCAACAAAGGCCTGGTGCTCTCTGCGGCTCAGTAAATAAAGGCCCCGGCCAATATTGGAGGATTTACGGTAATAGGACCAGCGATACAAATGTATTTGTAGCCTCTCGTCTAGAGCCATCCATCTATTTGACATGAGATCATGATGAATATTGACCCCAATTATTTTTTCTAATACTTGCGCAAACCACAAAAACGTCTTGTTCTATATTTGAATAATATTATCACATATTGTTTTGTTTTATTTTAATTAACTTTTTAACTGCCTCATGTCTTACATATTTTGTTTTATTAAAATACATATAAATACAAATAATACATGATATGATATTGTTAATGCTGTGCAGGCTTATAGACATAATACAATAATTCAATTCCGATAGCATTACAAGGTTTCAGTAATGCATGTCATCAATCACTAAGATGATGTCATCTACAGATGCACGCCAAATCCATGCGAACACGAGGGCAGATGCATCCAGTCCTGGGACGACTTCATCTGCCTGTGTGAGAACACAGGCTACAAGGGAGAAGTGTGTCACATGTGTAAGTTACACCTGGTGCATGCATCAATTGTAAAGTAGGCAGGGGTAGGATAGTTGGTTTGAGAGTCTGACTCAACAACCCCAATGCCCACAGTCTACCTGTAGACCTCCCTAAGCAAGATGCCTATAACCCTTACCTGCTCATTAATGACATGTAGGCCTATGTAAATAAATTCACTGTAAGTTGCTTTGGATACGCGTCTGCCAAAATGACAATGTAGACACTGCCATCATTTTGTATAATAATCCTGCCTTCTGATTGGACAGCGGTGTACAAAGAGTCGTGCGAGGCCTACAGACTCCAAGGGAAGTACTGGTCAGGGAACTACACCATCGATCCAGATCTCAGCGGACCTCTGAAACCATTTGAAGTGTACTGTAAAATTAAATGTAAGATCATCCAAAAAAAACAATACTGCAGCATAGTCGAGTCAATCTATATCATCTGTGTATGACCTGTAGCTGTCCTTCCACCATCTCCACAGCATATAAGGCCTGGACTGTGATCCTGCATGACCGTGTGGACGGCACAAAGGTGACAGGGAGTACAGTGGACCGACCGTATATAGGCAACGTCAACTACTGGAACGCTTCCTGGGATGAGGTCACTGCCCTGGCCAACACCTCCATGTACTGCGAGCAGTGGATCGACTACTCCTGCTACAAGTCCCGCCTTCTCAACACACCCAGTGAGTGATTGGATTGTCGAGTGTGCGGGTAGACAAATGCAAATGGAGCAATCAGGGAATTGCCGTTTCTAGACAGTTTTTATTCATTTATTATACATATAACTATTACTATTATTGTTATGATTATTATTACGATTGTGATTATGATTTATGATTATTATTATAATGAATCACCATGGTGTTTCTTGCTCCCAGATGGAAGGCCTTTCGGGTACTGGATCGGTCGTAACAATGAAAGTCACTACTACTGGGGAGGGGCTTTCCGTGAGGTGCAAAAGTGCGGCTGTTCCATCAACCAAACATGCACAGACCCCAAGTTCCACTGCAACTGTGATGCAGACTATAGACAATGGTAATACAAGAGAGCCACAGTTCCACACATGCATACACAGTATCAATAATAAGTAGGAGTCAAGGTCTGATGTTATTGTTATCGGGTGTTCCCAGGTATTCAGACAAGGGATATCTGGACTTCCGAGACCATCTGCCTGTACGGAGGGTTGTCATTGGCGACACTAACAGAACTAACTCAGAAGCTCAATATACCGTCGGACCCCTCCGCTGCCATGGTGACCGTAAGTACTGGTACAAACACTGGATTAAAAAAAATAAAACTATTGAATTGAATTATTTTTTGTTATCAATGCTGCCATGTGTCTCCTTCACAGGAAACATCTGGAACACCATATCCTTCACCAAGCCCACCTACATCACCTTCCCCACCTTCAAGCCGGGCTCCAGCGCTGACATCTCCTTCCACTTCAAAACGTACCGAGACAACTGCGTCTTCCTGGAGAACTCTGACGAGCAGCTCCGCAACTTCATACGCATAGAGCTCAACAGTGAGGAACACCTTTCTGTTTGTTACATAGCCAAGAGGGTGGGATAGCGAAATGACTATATTCGCCCAATACAGCCTAACCTGTAACCCCCCTACCTGCTCCTTACTGACATGTATGTGGATTGACTCGAACTCGAGTCCTATTGCCGTTGCCTATTGCCATTTTTTTTAATACCATCTCTGTTTTCTTTCTGCTTTCTTTCCCACGGCCAGCGACCCAGGACCTGGCGTTTGTGTTCATGGTCGGTGACGGCATCCTCAACGTGACATTAAAGTCTCCCATGCCGCTCAACGACAACGAGTGGCACTTCGTCCAGGCCGAGATCAACGTGAAACTCGCTCGAATCAAAGTTGATTACCAGCCATGGGCGGTCAAGCGTTTCCCCGGTCAAACGTTTGTCACCATGGAGTTTACACACCCTATTCTCGTAGGTAGGTATTCATCGCTCACCAAATTAAAATATGTGCCGGGGCTTTAAAATTGGAAATGTGCTCTAGCTTTTTCATTTTGTCCTCCCCCCGAGAAATGGACACAAAGCGCATTCATCTAGCGACCAAGATGGCCGCTAGGTGAATAAGGCCCATACTGATAACAGAATTCTGCTTGCTTTTCACCCAGGTGCGGCCAACCGTACCCTGAGGCCGTTCCTGGGCTGCATGCGAGGCTTACGGATGAACGGCGTGCCGCTAGACCTGGAGGGGAAGGTGAACGAAGAACAGGGGATTCGCAGGAACTGCACGGGCCAGTGTCTGAATGCGACCATACCGTGTCGAAACAGCGGCCAGTGTATAGAGGGTTACGCGTCGTACACTTGTGACTGCAACAACACGGCCTTCGATGGTTTCTATTGCCATAAAGGTGAGATTAGCTTATGGTCACTTTTTAGTTTGACCAAGTTCACTGCTCTGAATGAGAAGAACACCAGCAACATAAGTGCAATTATTATTCATGTGGTTATTTTAGACAGATTTCTAATAAAATAGTTTACCTGTCAATGTTGCCATGTATTGTTATGTATATTTTGGTTATATTTTGTACTTTTTTGCTTACTTATTCTGTTATGCTATTTTGTATATGTATGTATTTTGTTTAATTCTGTTTTAAATAAAATAAAATTGAATTACCTGTAAATGAATAATTCAAATGAAGTAAAATTATGCCTGTTTTATAAGGCACTTGAAATTGTTATTTGCATATGGATTGATTTATATGGCCTGGCCTTCTCCACTGTGAACCTCTCCCTGTCGTGATCTTTCTTTCGTTCTTCCGCTCAGACATTGGCGCCTACTTTGAGATCGGCTCGTGGATGCGCTACAACATACGCAAAAAGCCCATCTCGGACGAGGCGGCGTGGGCCAACTGGATCGACCCGCACTACGACAACTTCAGCCTGGGCTACAACGACACGGCGGACGACGTGGAGTTCAGCTTCAGCACCCTCCACACCCCTGCGGTGCTGCTCTACATCAGCTCTTTCGTCCAAGACTACATTGCCATCATCCTCAAAACCGATGGTAGGGACGGAACCATTGGTGGGCCGAATGAGCATCAAGATCCCGGCGATTTTGTGGGGAATCGGATCGATCGCGGCTATAATAATAATAATCAATTCAGGAATAATCCCTTCAGTATTGAAGACAAGACATGTTTGACATGTCACAGGGCCCATATTTTACCGCCCGTTGTGATGTTGATTAGCCATTACAAGCCATTTCAAAAGCTACCCCATTAGTGACATCACAAGTGGGAATGTCCACCCAGATGCATCAACCTACCAGTTGGTACAGTCCACTGTTCTACTATGATCCCTCCCTGTGTTTAGTTGCCCCTGTTTTAATAAGTATCCAAATAGTGTCCCTATAACTGTGATAAGTTGATAAGTAAGCGTATTTTCACTCCTGAACGCCTTGTAGGCTAACACTGAGCTGCTCTTTCACCTCCAGGAAGCGTGGATCTGAGATATAGGCTTGGCCTGATCACCCATAAATACCAGTTGACTCACAGGAACCTCGCGGATGGATACCCCCACTATATTAACATAACCAGACACAACAGGACCATCAAGTCTCAGGTACCTGACCACACCACTGTCACATAAAACGTCTGTTTCAATATTGCAGTTTTTCAATAGCACAGTAGAATATAATACAACAAAATGCAGTTGGCATCTAACCAGTGCAAAGTAGCGTAATTACGTTATACAATATTTATACAATTTCCATATTGTTATATGTAATTGTGGCAATGAGCGATCGGAACAGCACCGGACGGTCCACGCCCCCCACCTCCTGAGACAAAACGGCCCCCAGCCCTCTGTTTGACGTGTCAGTCTGCAAAACAAAAGGAAGCTCAAAGATAGAGCAGCTCCTCACAGAGAGCTTTTTTAACCCTCTCAAACGCGACCTGACACCACTCGGTCCACTGGACCGGATCTGAAGCACCTTTTCGAGTGAGGTTGGTCATGGGGCTGGTCAACTCCGAGAAGGCAGGGATAAACTGCCTATAGTAGCCGGCCAACCCCAGGAATGCCCTCTTTTTTGGTCTTAGGCCACAGGCAGACAGGTTGTGATTGCCTCTGTTTTATCTACCTGTGGTAGATAACGTACCTGCCCGCTGCCCAAGTGGTTCCCCAAATACCATACCTCCCTCCGTCCAATCACACACTTCGGGTTGGCCGTGAGCCCGGCACGCCTCAGGGAATTGAGCACCGCTGCCACCCGCGGCATATGCTGCTGCCAGATGTCACTATGAATAATGACATCATCCAAGTAGGCAGCAGCATACTCAGCGTGCGGCCGCAGCACCCGGTCCATGAGGCACAGGAACGTGCCCGGGGTCCCAAACAATCCGAACGGAAGTGTGTTAAACTGGTAGAAACCGTATGGAGTGGAGAAGGCCGATTTCTCCTTGGACTCTGGAGACAAGGGAATCTGCCAGTAGCCCTGGGTTAAATCCAGTGCCGTGCCTAACCGATCGAGGAGCTCGTCAATGCGGGGCATTGGATAAGCATCAAACTTGGACACCCCATTCACCTTGCGATAGTCAACACAGAAGCGTATAGACCCATCAGACTTGCGAACAAGCACGATGGGGCTAGACTAGCCGCTGTGTGACTCTTCTATTACCCCCATTTCCAGCATGGCCTTTAATTCATCCTTCACAATTTTGCACTTATGTTCAGGTAATCGGTACAGCTGCGACCTAACAGTCATGCTGGGGGCCGTCTCAATGTGGTGATCGATGAGAGAAGTGCGACCCGGCAGCGGGGAGAAAATGTCAGCAAACCTCTGCTGCAACTTAGCGACCTCGGCTGCCTGACTAGGAGAAAGGTGTCTATCACAGGGGACCAGGGTGGATTGGGCTGACTTTGGAACCTCCGGCCCCAGTTCACCTTCCTACGTTACAACCGTCACCAGCGCAACCAGGCGCACCTCATTCCAAAGTTTTAAGTAAATTGAGGTAATAGATTTGTGGCGCCCCCCCCCCCCATCAGAACGCAACCTCATAGTCGACGTCCCCAACCCACCGTGTGACCATGAAGGACCCTTGCCACGTTGCAAGTAATTTTGAGCTGGCTGTAGGGAGCAACAAAATAACTATCTCCCGTGGCGAATTGCCTCAGCTGAGTACCTCTGTTGTACAGGCGCTGCTGACGTTGCTGGGCCTGGAGCAAGTTCTCGCGTGAAATCTGACCCAGTGCCTGGAGTTTTGCTCGCAGATCCGCCACATACTGAATCTCTATTTTTAAAGGTGCTTGGGCCTTCCTCCCAGTTTTCCTTAACAAGGTCCAAGATACCCCGAGGTCGGGCCCATACAACAACTCAAATGGGGAAAACCCTGTGGAGGCCTGAGGAACCTCCCGCACTGCAAACAACAGAGGGGTGAGCCATTTATCCCAATCCCGACTATCTTCGTGCACAAACTTACGCAGCATGGACTTTAACGTCTTGTTAAACCACTCCACCAGACCATTGGTCTGGGGATGGTACACAATGGTACGGATCGACTTGACCCCAAGTAACCCATACAGTTCATGGAGTGTGCATGACATAAACGAGGTGCCTTGATCAGTCAGGATCTCTTTCAGGATCTTGACTCGGGAGATTAACTGAAACAGTGCCTGCGCTGCACTCTTCGCGGAGATAGAGTGGAGGGGCACTGCCTTGGGATACCGGGTTGCATAATCAACTATGTTAGACCGTGTGCTGCGGTCTAATGACCCAATGATATCCATAGCAATGCGCTCGAAAGGGATGACAATTAATGGTAGCGGGTGCAACAGGGCTTTTGGGGTGGCCGGTGGATTCACCAGCTGACAATCGCGGCAGGATGCACACCACCGCCATACGTCTGCTTAGATGCCCAGCCAATAGAAACGGGCCATTATCCGCTCTCATGTTTTATCGCACCCTAGGTGACCTGCCATTGGGTGTGATGAGCCGCCTGGAAAACCATTTCCTGATGGCTTTTTGGAACGAGCAAATGGCTCACTTCTTCCCCTGACTGTGTGTCACGACTCACCCTACAGTATATACTGTAATCTATCTCTAATAATACTAAAATGGGGGAATGTGACAGCTGCGTCAGGGCATGCCCATTGGCCATCAATACGAATCACTTGGTCCCTGGCTGAGTAGAGTAGAGTCCCGCGACTGCTCAAGGGAGAAATCTCCCACCGGGGGGAACTCCGGAACCAATGGTGCCTCCTCCACCAGCTCCAGAAGCTCCTCCTCCCCTTGAGCAGCAGCTGAATTGGACAAGCTCACATCACCACTGAGCACAGCGCACATACCGCATATCCCTATCGGCCGTACACACGCGTCCCCTTCGGAAACTAACCTACAGAAGCCCGGAGGGGACACGACAGACCGGAGCTAACCATGGCCTTCACACTATGCTTTTTCCCTTGGAATCGAACTTCACGCATCACCGTAGGATACGTGTACACATCCCCATGCACGCATGCAACCTTCACCCACAACTGGCTGACTGTGGGCCTGGGCCTGGCGATTCTGTACGTCACCCAGCAGCCGCAAAGCACAAGACGGGGGACTCGCTGTCACTGTCCATCCTTGTGGCAACGAGCAATTGCTTGCCATGTGAGGGAATCAGG
>OMKN01032984.1:5769-18819 GCA_900302345.1 Melanonus zugmayeri | reverse complement strand
AAACCTATTTAGTGTTGCACTGTTTTCAGCATGACCAAGTGTTCAACAGGGGGTATTCTGGGATTGTCCATTGTGAACCATTGCTGGCAACGATGGGAGAAGTCAGCTGATGGGAGAAGTCTCCTGCAGTTTCTGTCGCAGGGTCTTTTCAAATTATGAAAAGTTGAATCCTTGTGATTGCCTTGTGTTTGGATCAAAATCAATGCTTTCAATCCTAATTGGCTTGCGCTTGTGTTTACACCTGGCTGGGAGCTATAATATTTATTTGTTTCTTACACTTTTAGCATGCCATTATGACAGGAGGGGTTTCACAGTGAATAGGGAATGGAATTTCTCTGTGTGAGCTCCTGTTGCTAGTGTGCAAAATTCAGTTTACTTAGTCGACGTGATATACTCTCACAGAGTAGTGGCATGTTGTTTTGAAATTGTACATAGTCAGTGGAAGTGTCATATCGTCCTCTTTGCGTTAGCGACCAGACATTGATTTATTAAATTGTTTTTCATTTCATTCAGGGGAATTATGGCGGTTAAATGACAAAAATAAACAATCATGTGAGTTAAGTGTTTTACTAAGGTTACTTTAATATTGAAGCACAACTAATTGAAATACAATTTATTTTTAATACAATGCATGTTATTCTACTGCACTTACTCAAACATGCATTCACATATACAATGCAAATAAACTTAGAGGAATTTAGCCGCTTTTCAACCAGCTTTGTATCATTTCATTGTGGGTTGTTCATTGTAGTATATCGTTAGCCTCATAGGATAAATGCATAAGTCATTTTTTATGTTTTGGTTTTTTTTAATCCAGGGCGATGCAGCAGCCCCAGGAGAGCACCTGTAGGCAGAAATCTCAATTTCGCCAAAGAATGAGGCTAACGATATGCAAATGAAAAATGTTTACTGTTCCTCCATGTTGCCTGCACCCAGGTCTCCGCGCTACTGTAGTCATCCGACGACGATTTTGCATCTGCACTGAGCTGCGCCTCAGAGACAGAGCTGCAACAACGGCGGCGTTTTTCACACTATATCCTGCGTGAAAAGCGGCAAAGTTCCGCGAAATGGAGCGAAGGAAGCAATGGCATAAAAAATAATGTGATCAAACTTATTCCAATATTGTTATTCAAGTTCGTTGGCTTCAGTTCCATAACATGACATGTAAAACGTTTCATACTGAAGTGTACACTGTAGTTCAAATCACCGTCCCAATTTCAATGCATAAAACTCAAAACGGCAGAAGATACAAAGTGAATGGGGGCGAAGCTAGTGTTAAATATACGACTTAGATTTGGATGTCTGTGTTAAGCAACACCTGTTAAGCGTCGCCTCTAAGCGGGCCCGCTTCTGGTGTGGTCACATGGATATTGAAGCAGATGGGGACGCCCGCCATGGCGGTTGCGACCAGCATCGGCCCGGGAGAGGTGTAGGGGGCCGAGCGTTGTGGCCCGAGCGTTGTGGCAGCACCCGCGGGGAATATGTCGTATGTGGCGGTGGTCACGTGAGGCGGATCTGCTCCGGCGCCAACGTCTCCAGTGCCGGACTCCATCTCTGTAAATACGTGTGTGTCTGAGGCCACAACATTTGGCAATGTATGTGCAATGTCTGTATTAATGGGATCTGTATTCGGCGCGCCCTGCGCGATGCCTTCGCCGAGGGCGCTATGTGAAGGATCACTATCTAGCGGTGGGGTCATCGGGTCGGGGATACCGCCGGTAGAGGTCGGGAGGTTTGCAATGTCGGGCAGAGCCGAGGGGGTGGATGGGCGGTGTGAGGCGAGAATAGGGCTGCTCTGTGAGGTAGGGAGCTGGGCTGCGCTGTAGGGAGGGTCGGTCACTTCCTGGGCATTGGGGAACGCCGGCTCCGCCGGCTCCGGCTGTGGCGGCCCCTGAGGACTCTCGGCTTTCTCATCTGAGCCGGATTCACTGGACTCTGATTCGTCACTTCCTTTCATCTGTTTTTGTATTGAAGACACGGTTTAAAATACACAAGACATAGCTTTGATTACTTCATACATCAAAAGATCAAATGAAAGCTATACTT
The DNA here is from genome assembly GCA_900302345.1 of Melanonus zugmayeri. Taxonomy (NCBI): domain Eukaryota; kingdom Metazoa; phylum Chordata; class Actinopteri; order Gadiformes; family Melanonidae; genus Melanonus; species Melanonus zugmayeri. Next base: position 16,773 of record OMKN01032984.1, on the reverse strand, counting down.
ACAGGCTTGGAAAATGCTACACTAATGATGAACACACAAAACACGGTCCTTTGAAACACCAACATGGTAGTCTCTTCCGTAGGCCTATTTGCTGAAGGAATTAAACAGTATTTATGTTATTATTCCAGATGAACCATCCTGCTTGAAAATGTTGTTTCAAGTCCTGAAAATGCTCTTTAATAGGGGACAGTCAATGCAACTGCAGTGAGAGGACTTGCTGGTCTGGGTCCCAAAGTGCTGTTCTTCTACTACTAGTATCAATACTCTAATATTGTCCTATTGTATTTTCACATAACTATATACTAGATCGACTGTACTGCTATGTTTCAAGTTACCTTCAGAAGCCATCAGAAATGTGATTAACTGTATTAATGAGTTACCTGCATAATACAATCTACAAATATACAAACAAAAAGGGTACAGGTAATCAAACTAGGGCTGCAATTAATTACATAGCCAATTAATGTCAGAATTATATTTTAATCATTTAGTGAGTCTGTAGTTGATGCCATAAATAATGCCAAATACCCATCACGAGCCAAAGGTGATTGTCATTTCGTCTAATCAAGTGAAGAGAAAGTAACCAAATATAAGCACTTCTAAACCTAAAAGCAGCAACAGTTTGGTATTTTTACTTGGTCAATGATGAGCAATTCATTGATCAAAATATAAATGTATTCATAATCAAATTATTTCAGCACTAAATAAAACGATGGACGTATTGATTTGTCTTGTCCCATGTACTCACAAAAGCAAAATAAGATTTAGAACTTGTAATGAGTTGATTATAAACTGAGCATTGAACTTACCTTGATAGCTTTTATCGCCTTATCCTGCCGGCATAAAGCCCCCCCTAATAATCAATTCAGACTTATCTTCAGCTTCCCCAGTTTGCTTTGCCCTAAAAGTCTTGCACTAACCATTTGAATTGCCCCTCTCCTTATGTACTTGCCAAGCTTTGTGGTTACAAGAACGTATCATTCATTGTTGTTAAACTGCTGTACAAATATGTACTTTATAGACATGCCCCTTCCTTTTTACAATTGACTAAAATAAAACCCAGACAGGCTCGAATTACAGATTACAAGTAGAGATTACAAATTAGAGATAACAAGTGTTGGGTGGAGGAAAAAAAAAAACATGTTTGTGGTTTTCGTCAAAACAATATTAAGTGGAACTTGATTTATTTCATGCATGCGACAGCTGTTGACTTGTTAGTGACAGAAAAAACATTGACAGCAAAAACACTTTCAAAATGCATTTTGAGCAAAAACATACATTTTATCTAAGAAATGTGAAACCATATGTAAGGAAAAAGTAAACAAGTTACTACAGTACAGTTTAGAAAGTGTAGAGCCATAGCTCCCACTACCTCCAAGAGTGTTCCCCTCCCTGTAGAGCAGCCTGGAAGTGGAGGCTGGGTCTCTTGAGGAACTGTGGTCAGGTGGGTGGGTTCAACACTGTAGCAACCCCTGAACATCTGCTGCTGGAAGTTCATGCGGGGTCAACATCCTATTTGGCAACTGTGCCTGCATCTCCTGGGACGAGCAGGCTCAAAGATGGGCATGCACCACTGTTGTGAACTGATTTAGGGGGATAGAGGGGGGAGTCAGACCTGTGGTTGGTGGTAGGGCATTATGCTTTGAGGGGTCTTTGGCTGTATCATTTACAATACATGCAATGTAATTTTTTTTAAACTGAATATCAGGGTACATCTTTGGAATACATTTTTATAGGCTCTCTGTAAATAGGCAGTTTTCCACATAAATCAAGGCAATTAAATCGCAATAAATCTTGCATAGTAAACTTGGATTTTACTGCCCCCTTAAGGCAGTCTTGCCACAATTGCTTTCCAGACAACCCTGTGGCTTTCTAATGCCAAGCTCACACTACAGGACTTTGGAAGTAGTCTGACGTCAGAATCGGGGCAAAAGTCCTGTAGTGTGACCCACTGTAATATAACCACACACTTTCTAATTATGCACTATTCTAAAGTACAGTGAAGCACAATGAACACAGTTGATGAAAATGCAAGTAGTTTATTTCACAGAAACAAAAACACTCCACATTGAGTCAGCATTGGTCCACAGAAGAGCCCACTTCCTGCAGAGAAGGAGAATAGTTAACAAGGTCATTCGAAGAACAAACTGTAGATGAGTTACTGAAGGGAAAGTTAAGTCTACCCACCTCTGCCACAGTGGTGTCAGGTGGTGGGGGTTGAGTCCTGGGGACCGGCTTGTCAAGGACAGTCAAACCAGTTTCCTTCGTCACCTGATTAGTTCTCCTGGGGAACACAGAATAAATGAAAATAAGGTACTCAGGGCCCGTGACTTCTGTAGCATTAAGAAAGTATCTTAGTTTATTTACATGAATGGGTAACCTACATAAAGTATCAACATGAACAGGTAAACATTTCATCATGTCACAGTAATTAATTTAAACCAGCAAATGTAGCTACTTGAGTGTCTGGAATATTCCTTTGTGATCAAACCTAGCATTTTATCAATAGGACACAAATGGAGACCTTGCATTGTTGGTCCTCCTCTTCTTGATGACCGTCACGAGGACAGCCGCGAGCACCACCAGGCCCACGGCGAGACCCGCCACCCCGTAGACGACGGGGCCCGAGAGGTTCCTCAGGAGGTGGTTCTCACAGGCATGCCCGGTGTAGCCCAGCCCACATGCACAGCTGGTGTGTCCACCATGCTCCACGCAGTCTCCGTTCCCGCTGCAGACGGTCTCTCTGCAGGTCCTGGCCTCCAGGTTCCTGAGCTGGCTGCCGTTGGCGGTGGCAGCGACCAGGGTTGGGGCCTCTGGTAGCAGATGGGGAAGGGAGGAGGACCTGGGAGGCTGAGTGGAAGGTAAGGCCTCGTCTCTCCACCCGTCCTTCAGATGGCCACCTGAGACAGGAGATGGGGAGCTTGTCAACTCAGTCTACCATTTAGGAAATGCTAATATTTATCCAATGTGACTTGCAGTAGATTTCCCTTCTTTTTTTTATATACACAATTAAGGAGCAGATACGCATTTGGCATCATACTCAAGGATGCTTACAAGACATTGGGGTTCCAACCCAGAACCTTTCGGCTGGGAGTCGAACACCCTACCCCACTAGAACTACCCTGCCCCCTTAATCCAAGCAACCCATGAAGCCACGTTGTCATCCATGTAGGTGCGGCCCACTCACAGTTCTCGTCCGAGTGGTCAGGGCAGTCCGCGTGGCTGTTGCAGAACTTCTCACTGGGCCGGCAGAGCAGCCCATCCAGACACAGCCTGCTGCCAGTGGGACAGCTCTTGGCCGGGGCACAGTGGGTGGCATTCAGCGCCACATGGTCATGGGCACACTTGCAAGTCCGAGCCCCCGGTAGCGCCAAGCACAGGTGGTGGCAGTTCCCGTTATTCACCCCACATTGGTTGGTACCTGCCAGAGGAAGGCAACGGTTATATAAAACCTCATTTTGAGTTTAGTTTTTTTTTTATTGCTTGGTTACCATAAGGCTGATGCCCATATAAAGTGCCCAAAAGCACTTCATATGACATGGAAAACCTGTTGCACTCTCCTACTTTATAATTTCAGAACACCATGCGTGTGCACCATATTTTTCACATACCAGTCTGGCTTGACTTGCTGTACGCCTTTAAGCCGACCACAGCTGTGCTGACTTCAAACCACATCTGCTTCTGTTGCTGCTCATCTCGGTACCATAGTTTGGTCTTGTCTAGACAAAAATCAACAATACATTGTACAAGCAAACACTGCCACCATTGGGTTGAATAAATCTCAGTAGTGAGGCAAAGCTGAGATTCCGCCTCTTCACAACATTATTGAGGGGAATTTTACATTTGGTTTACCCTAAAAAGTGCATTTACTTTTTTCATAACTTAGTTGTGATAGTTTAGTTTGATAGTCTTTGTCATTTGTAAAAATAAGTCACTTGACTTGTTGAGCACATTCCATTATAATCTGATGTTCATCAGTAGTGCATCAAGATAGAAATACATATTACCATTAACAGTCATCCAGAGGAGCATGTCGTCACTGAAGGTGAGGGCAGCAAGCCCACTGCCAACCTGCAACTCCTTGTAACCGGAACCGTCCACTCTGATGGAGCAGATGGTACTAGAGCCTGGATGACAAACCCCAATTAAAGCGGTTCATAGTGTTTCAAACAATACAGAAGTAGACGCCCTTTGTAATGTTGAAGGCAAAACCAAATCTTACTGGTCTCAGCCCAGTAGATTTCCCCGCCATTGTTGGCGAAGACCAGCGACGCGGGCCGTATACCTTCCCGCCACAAAGTGCCTCGCTTGCTGCCGTCCATGTTGGTACACTCCACCGTGGCCAGCGGCCCGGCACCCTGCCCACCCAGGTTGACGAAGCACACTTTGCTGCTGGGCGGGTGGACGGCGAGGCTCTCCAGACTGCCGATGTCCTCCTTGATGAGCATCGCGGTGTGGGCGCCGTTGATGGACGTAACCTGCAGGCGGGGCTGCTTGGTGCTGCTCCAGTACACGTTGAGCGTCAGCCAGTCCAGTGCCATGGCGGTGATGGTGTCGCCCAGCAGCTTGAGGAGCTGCCCGCGAGGGGTGAGGTTTCCGTCCTGCAGCTTGAAGAGCCCCAAGGAGGTGGTGCCCGCATCCGTCAGGAACATTGCTTGTTCCCGCAGGCTGTAGTCCAGCATGGTCGCCTCGTTGACGTTGGCCAGGGGTAGGGCGAGGTGCTCGGGCCATTGCTTCAGCTCCACTGCCGTGTGTCGAGCCTGCAGGTAGATCTAACCATACACAAGGTTTTACCATGATACTCAAGACTACTTCAGGACAACCTTTTTATAGCCATCTATATATATATTAGCATGATAGCCACCACTCTGTGCCAATATAATGCATTTTCATACCCAGAACTCTTTATGCACATAAGAAACGTTATCTCTGGTAAATTAACTGCATTTATATAGCGCTTTACAATTTGTGCCTCACATACACCCGACAGCGGTGTCACCCATGCAAGGTAACCGCCAGCTCGTCACCTCGACACTTGGCTAGGAGGAGCCGGGGATCGAACCAGCAACCTTCTGCCAGACAACCGCTCTACCCCCTGAACCACTGTCGCCCCCCCATTACCTTATGCACATATGATAAGAGGCAATAAATTAGACGTGGTTGAGGTGCATACATTAAAACATTTAGCCAACTAGACAGGACAATCTAAAACCAACGGATAAAAATAAAAAAAGCACAAACTGTCTTTTCTCAAGGCTGATAAAAACCTGTGTGACGGTAGAGGGGGACAGCATCAGCAGGAAGGCAGAGTTCCTCAGCTTGGAGCAGGTGAAGCCATCTTCAGCCAACAGCAGGCCAGAGGGACACTTGCACACAGCCTTGAGGCCTGGGGCCAGCACACACAGGTGGGAACAGTGAGTCTTCTCACAGGGATTCTCAGCACCCATCTGGAGCAGTGAATGAATGATCTGCAACCCAGTTTAAAAATGGTCTCCTAGATTCATCACAAATGTCAATAACCAACATCAAGGCATTTGTAAAAATGAGTCACTTAAGATTGTAGTCATTTGAATGTAACCAGCAGGGTCACTAGTGGTACTTCCACATCCTCAAAGATGTCCACACAATGAACAGCTATGGCTCCTTCCCATTTAGACACTTGGCTTGTTGGGAGCACATTTAATTAGTTTTATGTTTAATAAGTAGTGTGGCCATCAGTGTACGCATCTCAGGAGTCAAAGCCAGCCCATCTTTACAGCAGTCAACTGGACATCTGTAGCTGATGGGGGGGGGGGAAAAAAACCCATTCCACAACAATATACAACACAAATGCATTTTCAGAGGGGTTCTTTTCCCTTACCTTAACATCAAAAGGTTGTCTGGGTCGTTTGAGGAGAATCTGATAGTTCTTGCCAGTTCCCTTCTGGGCCACCTGTAACACACGCCTTTTGGCGTCGGACCAGTACAGCAGATCATTGAACACGGCCAGTGAGAAGGGGTTGGTGGTCTCCTTCATCTGTAAAATCTGTGTGGCACAGACAGATGCAAATACAAATGCCCCATAACAAACCAGTAAGTGGAGGCTTAAGATATGTGGCTCTTTTATGCTTTGAAATCCTGAACCCCCAACACAACCAAATTACCCCAAATTGCTTTTCACCTGGATGTCCTCTCCATCCAGATTGGCAGATCCTATCGCCTTCAGCCTCTCATCCGTCCAATAGACTCTGTTGCACATGGTGTCCACCGCAACACCCCCAGGCCAGCCCAGACTGGCGTTGACCACCTCCCTCCTCTCAGACCCATCCATCCCAGCTCGCTCAATCTTGGCTACATTTCCAATCTCAGTCCAGAACATTATCCTGGGACAAGAAAGAAAACATTAGTAAACATAAAATAGAGATGTATGACTAGACAGGTTCAGTCTTGAGCCCTTTCTTGCACAATCTGCTAAAGTTTAGCTAAATTTTCCATAAATACCAGTGTTTTGGGTTACTTTTGAAAGCACTTGTTTTATAAATGCAAAGTTTTAAGTGTCAGTGAAATATTATAAAATATCTGTCTTAAATGTAGCCAATCCATTTTAAAGGGCCCCTTTTACTACCAGGTGGGATGTTGGTTAGCCATTACAAGCCATGTCAAAATCTACCCTCCCACCTGGTAATAAAATACAGGCCCTTTAAAACATTCTGCATTCAAGATGAGGAATGAAAGCCAAACATACCATGGATAAGTGTCATGGAGTGTCATCGCCCATTAAAGAGGTCTGAACTGATTTTAATATGGTCTGGTTTTCTATGGCAGGTCTGAAGGTACTTTAGACAAAACTGGCCGGGAAGACAGTCAGTAACAAGTCAGCCACATAAAATGCAAACAAGACTACACAAAACAAACCCCTTTTGTGGCATCAGTGCCAGAGATCGAGGCTGGTCCAGGTCTTCATCCAGGATAACGCTGTAGTCTGGTGCATGGGCAGTCGCGGTGTTCAATCTCACAGCAACAATCTGACTTTTGACCCCATCAATCCAGTACAGGTTCCTCCCAAGCCAGTCCACAGCGACAGAATCTGCCCTCACGCCTGTGGATGGGGCAAATCAGGTCAGATGTGATTCTTGCACTAGTACATGCCGATCAGCCAGATGCTGGACAGAATTATTCAGTTGTAATGTAAATGAAATATCCATGGGTAAATGCAGATTAAATTGGCATCGCTATGCATAATACAGTGACAGTATCGATTAAGGCCAATCTTTTTGGATGTAGTTGCATGTAGCCAGTTGGCAGTATGCGTGTTGTAGTGTTGGCACATTGTGTGCCCAGTGTAAAAAAAAAAAAAAAGGCTACAACAGCTGACCCAAGGGTTTTTTAGCTTGGTGGTTAGAGTGCGCGTCTTCTAATCCGGGGGTTTCTGGTTCAAAACCCTCTGGCTGTGTGTAGGTGTGTCTGAGGACCTCTGATTAGGGTGCCCTTAGTCTTTTGATCCAGCGAAGACCACCGAATGCTCTCAGAGTCCAGGCTGGCCCAAAACACCTTCTGCTCCCTCCAGTCGTAGTCCAGGGATAGGATGGCCTTCTTGGCCGTGGACAGCAGCACGTCTAGACTACCACTACGCAATCCAAACAGGATGAGGTCCGTCTGGACTGACGACAGCAGAAGTGGCTCACCTGCAGGGAATGAGGGTAAAACCACTTTCTCAGCCCAATTTCTGTTGGTCAAAACTCACTATAGAAGCAACCAAAAACTAAAGCCAGTTCTGGTCCAATAATGTGGATGAAATGACACGAGAATGCATATGCAAGAGGTTGTCCTACGATAGTGTTGCATTTCTCACTGATGAATCTCTTCCAGCATCTTATTAACCGCTTCATCCCAAGAGGACCTGTATCCGGGCCACCCCCGCCCCCTCCTCCCAAAAGCAAAGATGTAAGGTATTTAAACTTGTGAGAAGGCAGTCATGTGACACACCCCTAGAACCATTTGATTCTCAACTTTTAGTCATCATAACCATTGTTAGCCAACATGCTTATTCATTCGTTTGGGGTTGGAATTGTGTAACAAGTGTTATGCATTTCATAACTGCATGTGCACAGCAATAGCGATCTTTTTCAAGTCATGTTATCTACACAAACTTGTATGAAAGCTGAGACTCCACTGATTTCCAACATTCCGAACCATATCATTCTGTGACCAAAGCTTGCTGAACTAGAGGCTAAAAACCATAAAGAACAAACTTTTTCTAAACATTTTGAAACCTCACGGTATTTACAATCATGTATAGCAGTCAAAAGGGTTTCACAGGAAATGGGTCAATTGCCTTCAATCAGAAGTCTTTATCACCATCTGGTGGCCATATGGTGCAATTTCAATGGTCTCATCACGTTTGTATTGTCATTTTTGCATTGGATTCATTGTTTGACTCCGCCTAAACCTACCTCTACTAAAACCTGGCATAAAATCTTGACCCAGGTAACTCGGATGTTGTGCTATGGCCCTATAGTACTACCAACTGATAATGCACTAGGTGGTATTCACTCTAAACCATGAAATGCATTTCAGAAATGAAACCTTCCATTTATGCATTCTTCTAGCTTTATTCACTGACCCAGTAGCTATTATAGCCCTTGTAGTTGTGGAGATAGTCTAGTCACTTTGGGTATATTATTTTAGGCAAAAACCTGAGAAAGGCCTAGTGATGAGATTAAAGCCTACTATGTGTAAGAATTTGTCATTACTGGTCCCCGGTAAGTGAACTGCAGCCTGCTCGAGCTTGTGCATTCAGACCACTGTGAGTGCGAGCTCCGTGGGTTGAGACAATCAAACTAATGTTAGTTGCTTTTCACCAAACAAATTTTACTAAACTGACTTTTCAAACTAATTCTTTGCCATTATCTGCGCTTTCAAATATAATAGAAATCAACCCACAAGCTGTTCTATGCAACGGAGAGAGTTGGGGAAGGTCTCTTTTTTAAGTTAAATAAGCCGTTCATATATTGGCAATTTATGCATGTAAAAATACTACATGTTATCCCTTTAAAATCAAATGTTAATAGTAATTTAAACAGTTTGATTAGTTCAATGGTATGCCCCATGCAGTACTCCTGCCACCACCTCGGGCTGAATAAACAAAGCATGTCCATTACCAGTGATTTTGCAGTGGTGTCCATCAGCCTGCATGACATAGCCTGGGTGACACCGGCACTGGAAGGAGCCTGCCGTGTTGATGCACAGGTGACTGCACACACGTAGAGGACTGTCTGCACACTTGTCAACAGCCGCACACTCGTCAACATCAACACAGGTGACCCCGTCCTCGGCCAGCTTGAACCCCGTGGCGCAGTGACATCTCTACACAAGAGTCGGGAAATTTGTTTAAAAAAAGACTAACTATGAAGAACGCCATGTAAACAGATGGAAGGTCAGAGTTATGGTTTGAGCATTTCAGAGGTCCTCTCCTCTGGTCAGAGGAACCAAGGACATCAAAATCTAATTAAAAATAAAATTAACAAATTTTGTTTAGCTTTACCGTTTGTTTATTACAATGTGATCCTCCAAATGCATCTGATCACATTTGTATTATCATTTTGTTTCTTGTTGTTGTGACATTTTCCCCTTGTTAAGCACTTCCATTACAGGACTGCCCTAATGATGGGCAGGAGCTTTATTCCTTACCATTCCCTGTGGAGTGCTGTGGCACATGTGTGAACAGCGGGCGGAGTCTTGTTCTGTACATCTGGTCCAGCAGGCCCCTCCCTCGTCTGAGCCGTCCACACAGTTGGTCATCCCATTGCACACCTGGGCCAGCTCCAAGCACTCCTGGCTGCCGCACTGGAACTGGTGCTGAGGGCAGGTGACAGCACCACCTGGGCACACAGATACCGCAAGAATGCCCTGTCGCATTAGAATAGAACTCTTCATGCAGTAGTCCGAGAAATAGATCCCATGGCTAGTGGTTAGGGCGTTCGAGTCCCAGCACAAAGGCTCTGGGTTCGAAACCGCAGTCCAATCGGGAATGTCATTCCACCACTCACATTCCATCTCGTCGCTGCCGTCATCACAGTCCTTCATGCCGTCGCAGTGCCAGGACTTTGGGATACACTTGGTCCTGGAGCTACAGGTCCACTGGAACTCCCCACACTTCAATGGAGCCACAGTACAATCCTAGAAAGAGAAATCCTCATTTAACTCACCATAAGCTGTTGCTTTGAATCATCCAACTGAACTTCTGATGATTATCGATCTAAACATTTATATGACTGCAATGTGTACATTTTCAGTACAACGCAGTTTCAAGTACAGCATTATCAGTACAGCGCATTTTAGTTTTACTTTACTTTGTTTTTACTTACTAAACTTAATGTAGTCAAATATACATTAAATGATCCCGACAGCTTGAAATGATTCCATTATTGTGCCACAATTGGCTATGTAGTGAAGGGCACTAATGCAATGGGTAAGAAGTGCATTTTATAACGGCCCCCCTATACCTTTTCAGCATTGGGTTCAAATTGTACAGGCAACATATTACCCTTACCTTCTCATCGGTGCCGTCTTTGCAGTCCTTGTCTCCATCGCAGACCCACTCTGGGACGAGGCACTCCTTGCTCTGGGGACAGCGATGCTTGGTGGCGCAGACTGATGGCCTGGTGCAGCTCTTCTCGTCCGAGTGGTCCCAGCAGTCTGGGTGTCCGTCGCACCTCATGCTGTCCGACACACACTGGCCGCTGGCGCACCTGAACTCACTGGCGCTGCACTCCTGTTTATCCTCTTAAAAAGATACATCTTTTTTAACGTTTCTTACTACTGTCGCAGTACTGTAAAATTCCAGATAATGAGAACGCCTAGACAAAAATGAATTGCTCCCATTGAAGACAAACAATTCCACATCATGGTCTTACGAAAATAAGATTATATACACCATGTAGCCAAATGGTTATTGTACACTGCATGCCACGACCACATGGTTTCATTAGCATTACAGAGACTGGTTGACATTGTTAACCCCCA
>OMKN01032981.1:6221-18437 GCA_900302345.1 Melanonus zugmayeri | reverse complement strand
GAACGAGTATTCATTCATCTGCATCAAATGGTGGGATATTTGGGGATATTCATACACACAGTATTGTACATGAAGTTCGGGAATGGCAAGGGGGTAATTTACTAAATGCACAAACTGCCATGTTGTAACACATTGCTGTAAAACCAACAATGACCTGACACATTGAATGGTAACTGACATAAGCTTTATTTCCATCAATACCGGTTACAAATAACTTTTGCTCAATAACTCTGTGGGCTATGGAATGATCTTCCCCTAAATGTAAGAACTGCTCCCTCTGTGGAAGCTTTTAAGCCTCAAAACCCACCTCTACTCCATTGCATTTGGCTAGGATTGTTGCTCCCTCTCCTTCATCAGACTAGTGCTTTTCGGTCCCCCATGTGTTTTGTTGTGTGTACTGTATGCTGTCCCTTGTGTTTACTGTTGTGTGTACTGTATGCTGTCCCTTGTGTTTACTGTTGTGTGTACTGTATGCTGTCCCATGCGTTTACTGTTGTGTGTACTGTATGCTGTATGGTTTTTATCTTTCGATGCACTGTAAAGCACTTTGGTCAGCTCCTTGAGTTTTTAAATGTGCTATATAAATAAAATACTTACTTTTACTTAACTCCAGCGTCGCATGGAGTGGACCAACCAATTTATGCGGTCCTGGGCAATTGCATTCCATTCCTGAACGAGGATGACACGCAATTCAGCAAGAGTGGTGTGAGCCTGAATCCGCAATTGGGTAGCTCGCCCCAAGTGCTCCCACAGCAACTCAATGGGGTTCAGGGCCAGTAAGCAGGCAGGCCACTCCATGCGTGTGATGCCATTTTGCTGCAAGAATGCATCCACGATCCGGGCTCGTGGATGCGCGCTTTGTGTTGCGCATGGTCATCTTGCAACACAAAGCAATTGCCTATCAGCAGGGGGATGATGTGTGGCTGCAATATCTCAGCAATGTAGTGGGAACTGTTTAGGTTGCCATCTATGGGAACAAGCTGGGTCCGTCCAGCCAAAAGAATTCCCTCCTTTTGTGAATTTTGTAAATCACCCCCCCTGCACAATACTGTATGCACGATTATCTCCACATATCCATGGGCTTAGGTTTGGGTAGGGACGGTAGGGACATGTCCCTACCAATATCAAGCACCTGTTGAAATGTCCCTACCAATCATTTTGATTGTCCCTACCAATTATTTTAGATTAGCACCCTATACGGATTCCAGTATTAAAACCCATTTTTAGAAATGTTCCAAGTACCCCCTGCAATCCTTCAAAGTACCCCCATTTGAGAAACACTGCTAGAGAAACCAGATGCAAAGAAAATGTCTTTAAACTTCCCCCCCTATACAAGTATTTAGCATGAATGAAACACCAATTCTACCCTAATGAACCTAGTCAGAACCAAATGGTTTAAAATCAACATGATTTGAGGATTTAGAAATACTTTACCACTCACTTCAGTGAGAAGCTGAAGTGTTTGTTTCTCATAGAGGCGGCGGATGGGGTAGTGTTCTCATTGCATTTCCTTTTTGTACTACATTCGCTAAAGTATTTTAAAAAGTTCCAGTTCAACTCACCAGTGTTCAGTTGTCATTTCAATGTCAACACGTGTTCTACATACGTTTCATTGCAATGTGTGGAAAATAACATTAACAGAATATTGGAGGAATATTGTGTATTACTTGAAATGTTCCATACATGCTACATCAAGAGTGTCTCCACTTTGACATTGAGCAAAGCATCCCTTACACAATGCTCTGGCTTCCACCATCCTCCATCTTTTACTGCAAGTACTTATCTTCCTTCCTAGTTCCCACCCGTCTCTGCTTTAAGAAGACCAGACCAGGACAGAGGGAGGCTACCACCCTGCCTCCAGTAGTCACCTCTACCAGGAGGACAAGGCCAGGACAGGGGGAAGCTACCGCTCTGCCTCCAGGAGTAAGACATGCAGGCTCGCTGCTCCATCCTGCAGCCGGTCCTAGCCCCAAATATATTAGTGCTGACTATCTCTTTAGAAATGTCATGTCACTTATATCTTCATTAAATTATGAATTGTATCAATTTTGAGACTCAAATTAGAAATATAAAACCTAGCCATAGCAGTTTAAGAATCGCATTGAGATTTGCAAATCACATCAACATATGCACACATTTCTTCAGAAAGTGTTGGCAGCCAATAAAGAAATAGGAGAATGATACGGACACATTTTGTGTGATTATTGCTAATACGCCAACCCATGAAGTGCTGTGATTTGATACCTATAACCTACCTTATCCCCCACATAAATAAGGTCAGAAATGCTGTTCAGAGGCAAAAGAACACCTAAACAAAAAAGAACATTTGTTGAATTGGGTTTTAATTTCCTACAGGTCAACATGCTGGAACAGCCACAGGCATTCAGCGTCAGAAAACATAGATAATCATCTGTACAACCAGAATGTTTATAAGAGTCATCCTCGAGGAGGGATATGGGCGTCGTGGTTGTCTAGGGGTGAAGACAACTTTATTCCTCTTTTACCTGCCACTTCTTGGGCATAATTCTGCCGACTGGAGACAGGTTCCAGGTGATACCGGTCTGAGTGACAACCTGGAAACAGAGTAAACATAGTAAACATACATACAACATACAGAGTAAACATACATACAACATACATAACATTTACAAAGTACATATTGATGTTTGATATGATGAGTGCCATAACATTACTGATATCATACCGATATCAGTATCACTATCATGTGGATAGATTCAAATGGAGGTGCAGATCGACATCTTTAGAATTTTTAAAACTATAGTCAAACACAGAGCATTGTATTTCAATGCACAACTATATTAACCTTGTTAGTTAGTTAAGAGTATAATCGTACAATGTTGATGACCTATGCCTGCCTACCAAGTGTTTTGCACACATTTTCACCATGAATGGGTTAATAAGGCAGTAGTAGCTACTAAAGCATACACTGTCACTGCACTGTCAGTGCATAAAAAGTGCACAAAAAGAAGAACACTACTCACGAATGTCCACACGGCGGCGCAGAAGCCGATGCTGCCGACGAGGAGGCCGGTGCCGTATTTGGCATGGAAGTCCTGTGGCGCCGTGGAGCCATTCCTCACCTGGCGAGTGGCCACACCTGGAGAGACCACACATCAGCCATTTTCATTTGCAATACTCTGTCGGTTTTTTCATTCTACAACCACAGAGCGCATAGGACAGCAATGGAAACCATGAGTTTGACGCAGGCCATGTTAGAGTTGATGCTAATGTGATTGCTTCAATTCTAAAATGTCATCTATCAAGTATATGCCTAAATTAAACAGAAACCAGACTCCACCATTGTCCTACACTTGGAATCATGAAATCAAAAAAGTGGCCAAATAGCCCCCCCACAGCATAATGATGGATACAGCACAGGCCAAGCTCACTGTGCTTTGGTGACATATGTGCTGAGCATATAAAACGGATACATTCAATGGACAAGATTAGAAAAATTTATTTCTGGTGTGGACTAAACTAAACGGGGCTAGTATTTGGTTGTAGTGTGAACATAATCTGGTATTTAGGCCTAAAACAATTTGTTATATTGCCATTTCTTGTAACTATAGGGTAAACAATGTCATTAGACTTAGAGACATCAGAGACACCTCGAGTAAACGTGAAAACTATCGTGTCAGATTGAGATCTCAATGCTCGAATATATTAAATCAACCAGAATATGTGTCATATTTAACAGAAAATAGAAGAGACCAACGTGCTAAATAATGCGAGGAAAACTGAGACAAACGAGAAGAAACGGGCATGATAGACCCGGCATCAGATCTGCAGAACCCCAACTCCGTTCACATTACATGACGCGGCATTTAAAGCAGGATTAAGCAGTATTTATGGTAGGATTGAGCAGTATTTATGGTAGGGTTGAGCAGTATTTATGTAGCCGTCATGTATTATGGGATGTCTACGGTTAAGGTGTATGTGCAGGTCTGCCTTTTTAGGGAAGGTTTGTTTGAGGACAAACCGTGAACGCAAACCGAACAGTACTGGGAATAGACTAACTAACTCCAGGTGTAACAAAGAACGTTTTAAAAGGGGATATTTTCCTAGGTAAGGACATTGCACTGGACGCCAGCGGGAGGCCGTCTCCTCTGCGATCACATTTAACATGTATTTATAACATTTGGTCCGCCACAAGCTCAGCAACAGCAGGTCAATAAATATAAGAACGAAGTGATTGATCGTGATGTGTATCTTACCTGTGACATTCACTGCAGCTTTTGCGAAACGATACATGACGGCTTCACGCGAGGACCAAGACGACCAAGATACCCTTGAAGAGACTTTCAATATGGCGGCTGCACGTACGCTTACCGGAAACTACGGAGACCGGCGCGGACACGTTTAACCTGCACGGTTTACCGCTTGTAATGACGTATTAATGTTTATATGGCCTAGTTACACTAGCTCGGTTTTTAATAAAATCTGGCATTCAGAGATAATGTGAATGCATGCATGTAATGTTATATAGTTATGTATATAATTATATATTTATATTATCTAGTAATACTACATTTTGAACCCCGTGATTCGTTATGTCAGGATGGCCGAGTGGTCTAAGGCGCCAGACTCAAGGATAATCTCCTTCCGTAGAGACGGGATTTCTGGTCTCCGAATGGAGGCGTGGGTTCAAATCCCACTTCTGACATACTTTTGTGTTTTTGCATTTTGTCGATATTCATGTATTAATAACCAACCGATGACGTTAGTACGTTCGTTAGTTCGTTTGAAATTCCAAATGATTTATGTTTGATCAATTTAGCTAATTGAAACACGTTGGCTTATAAAACGTGAGCAAGCGATATACACACAACAGATCTAATATGCTTTGTGAACTATAAAGAGTAATGTATGCTACAGATCTGAAGAGTTTCGAGAACTATTGATTATTAATAACCAATTGTGTAGCCTACTTTATTTGTCTATGGTCCTATCATAGCGTTTGCACGGCGATACCCCAGACTGCCACGAGAGGACTCTAAACCAAAAGCAAAAGAGTAAAAAACATATTTACAAACGCTGGGACGCTGGAAGTGGGGGTACTGAGGGTGCTGCAGCACCCCCTATTGACGAGAGCTGTAACTGTAAGACAAAAAGGTTTACTAAACAAATCAAAAACAAAAATAAAATACAATGGAGAGAATCAGTCTATAGAACGTGTGTGTGTGTGTGCGTGTGCGTGTGTCAGGACTGTGCGCCGTTGACGGTGCCGAGTGACTTTTGTTCGCTGTGAATTCTCCGGACAATCACCTGCTGTGTTCACACTTGACATTACCCGGACCTTGTACCAGTGAGCTGGCAGGGAATTGTCTCTTTAATGTTCGGTGCTGATTCGGACATTTGCGTTCACACATACAGCTCCTCCGGGTAAAGTCCGGATCATTTCAGGGTTGCAATGCATGTGAAAGGGGCTTTAGTAGGCTGGCCGAAACATATGTTGGTAGTTTTTATTGTTCTATTATGAGCTAGCCTTGCATTAGAGCTTTTTAATTAATTATATGAAGAGTGCCTTGGTTTTGCTATTTTTGATCATTTTTCACATTTCCCTTTTCTACCAAAGAGCACCTTCTAACCTCTTCTCCTACTATCATCCTTATGCCTTGTTCTATATATAACTCAGTCAACAATAAATCGCCTTCTGATTAGAAGAATAAAACCTGCATTCCGTGTGTCATACCATTGCAGTCTTTTCAATACACATAATCATGTGCAATAGCTATATAGGCTATATACCCAACCAAGGGCGCACTAGCTAGGGGAAAGGTGGACCTGACTACCAAGGGCCCCAGCAGGGAGAGCCCTTGAGTCATGGAAAGGGGTCCGTGAGTCATGAATCAATCCTATCGCGAGTGAAAACCTATCACTAGCAGGGCCCACAGAGATTGTTCAGTGTATAGGGCCCAGACTTTGGTGGCACGCCCCTGTACCCAACAATATTGCATAGGCTAATCACTATATCATTTATCAATATTTCCTACAATCAAGTTTATCGTGATAAGTTGCCAAATGTATATTGACATATTGTATGGAAGTTCATGAATAAATGTATCAAAAAATGTATGTGAATTAGGTTGATTTTAAAGCATGTATTGCAGTAGGCCTACATATTAGGGAGTACATAAAGGCCTACATCTGAGGTGAACAAGGACTCATAATTGTCATCTTGAAATCAAAGTCTGTGTCTGAACCTTATTTAATATAACTATTCTATTTTTATATTTCAAGAGGGTACTTTCATTACCATCTTTAACAGACTTAATTCTTTAGTGTGTCTATGACAAATCACAGACAACACACTTTGCAACTGTACTAAGCAGGGCTAATCAGACAATGCTCAATAGAACATGTGGGTATTAGGACAATCTAAGCAACATCTTCTTTTTTTCTACAACCTTTTATTTCACATTATCCAGCGGTTTGAAAAGAATATGCGACTATAGAGTATTACAAGTCTTTACAGTTCCAGTGCTAGTTTCTCTAAAAGAGTCCAGCGATAACCATGAACAGCTTTAAAAACACCAAGTGTCCGGTCAATTTATGATCATTAGCCTTAAAGAAAACAAATAGCATGAGCCTTTAACAAAAACACACATGAAGAGTATATGACAATACAAAAACAAAACACGTGGATATATTTGACTGCAATACTACCAGAACCTGTAGACCAGTATGAGATCCTCTTTCGGTCATAAAGATATAAGCTTGGGGACAATCCATTTTGCCTAAACATTCAAATTCAAGCCATTGTTTATTGAGATACTTTTTCACACATTTTGACTAATCTGATACTAACAGCATGAAATACTGCCAATCAATGAACCCACTTCCTGAGGCAATTGAATTCTGAGTCAGCTCCAACAACGAGGGAAAGAAATAAAGAGGAATGTTTACAACAAGCTAGTGCCATCTCTACAGCAGGGCCATGGATTATATGGCAGGGACTCAATGTGTTTTCTTATTAAAAACGTACAAAAACAGCTGTAGTGTTTAGCACACCTTAAACACCAGACGGGGTTTAACCATTGAAAACGGGTCGCATATGTTGAGCCCTTCAAGGCAAATTAGTCCAACAGGGGGTATTCATATACGTTTTTGGAACATAGAACTTATTAATAATAATAATAATAATAATAATACACTGTCTTGCAGCTAAACTGTGTGTAAGGAATGATATTGCTGAAAACACAGAAGTTTGCAATTGCTTTTTCTGATGGATGGAAATTGATGCCAATGATTGTTTTGTGGCAGGTATGTCTTGTTCCCCAAGCCAGAATTCTAGTGTTTGGTTATGACGATATGCTATAGTCAAGGTCTAGTCAAACTAAACATAAACTGCTTTTCAATGCTACCAATAGTCTACAGATCTACTTGACAATACAACAGTCCATAGTCCTTTAACGCATTAAAATGAAGTCAGTCAGTATAATGGCTCTAGCAATCTGTTGTTGAAGCCACTATCTGGAGATCAATATTTTATCTCAGTTGGATTCATGTCACAATACGTTCCAGCTGTTTCACTGGAACCATAACCTCAACTCTAGGACTGTTTTTAAAAAGGGGTCTGTGAAACAGAAATTACTATTACCCAGATAATAATATTTACAGTAAATTCATAAACATATTAAAATCCAGATCAGATACAAAGGATACATGAGAGGAGAGAGGATGAGTGTCTAACAAAGTCATTATTGGAATAGTTAAGGCATATATGGACTCGAGAGCAAACCAAGCCTCTAGTCTGTTTTTTTGTCTTTCGCTTCTTCGTCGTCGGTGTACTCTGTGGGTTCGTCGCCGGGCTTCAGGAGTTTGCCGATGTAGTCGTACTTTTCTGTCGGGGAAGAAGGAGAAGGCAACCACAAAAAGCATTGAACACTCTCAGAATGTATGGAGAAGACTACAGCAGAGAAACCAAGAGTTACATTTTAGGACTGCTGGTTCCAAGCTGACTTCCAAGTATGACAAAGTTGAGGACAGCCATTGTCAATCATTGTATGCAAGAGTTGCAAATTAACTCCAAGGTGTGTGTGTGTGTATCCTAAAGCCCACAACAAGTTTAGTCAAGGAGGTTTGTTTTTTGACCCATAAAGGCCTTATTTGTTTTAGAGAGCAGGTATTATTTGTCATTCTTAACTTACGGGTGAACTGTGTCTCCCACTCGCTGAGGCTCTCCTGCTGCATAGAGTTGAGGTCTGACAAATCATCATGTTCGTCTTTCAGCGCCTCCTTGTCCAGACAGAATGTGGCCAAACCCCTCGAAGCATCTCGGCCAGCAAACACGCCGTATGGGCCCTCTGCACACAAACAAGGTACAACAGAGAAAAGTCAACAAAATCTCAAGGATTAACAACACTGTAGAAGTTCTGAAAACATAAACAGTACTATTACAAACAAGTGTTACAGAATAAACGTGTAACATTTATCTTTTTAGAAAAACATGTAAATCAGACCCAAAGAAAGCACCACTACAGAAAAACGTGTTGTTCCCAAGGAAACATCAACATGGTACCTGCATGCATGAGTCAACATGCATCAACAAACAAGACTCATGCATGCTCTACATGCATGAGTCTGTTTGTTTTATCTGTTGAACTATGGCATGTTGGTCAAGGTTAGTACAGGCTGCACCGTGTGGACTCCAGCACACTACAATGCTCTGCTACTGTCGTAGTAGTTTGCGTTCAACAATGTATAAGCAAATAACCCCGTTCAGTTCCTATTTTAGTGACCAATAATCGGGTGCTTGGTCACGAAACCGTGAAAACGCGAGCGTACGCTGCACGAAAACCGTCGCGACAGCGCAGCTCGCGTGTTGTGAAACTGCGTCGGACCTGATCATAAAGTGGACGCGGGGAGTGGCGTTCACGCAAAACTTCTACAATACTCACAATAATGCGATTTAATGCGCTCACACAAGTCTGCTATCAATCCACGGCCAGGTGTTTTTCCCCTGACAAAAACACTACCCATGTGTTGTTGTTTTTGTGTGCAAATTAGACATTTGTCGATCGGTACAAAAATAAATGCTAATTATTATGCGAAGTTGTGTTTACGACCGTCCGATTATTAAAATATAGACAAGGAAACGCGTGGGTCCCGTGTGGGTTTATGTTACCTGGTCCGTAGAACTTTTTCCCGCGGGTCACGTCGAACACCTTCCCGTTGACAGCCATGAGGATCCTGGGGGTCTGGAGACCGTCGTACGGCTTGAGGTCCGTCAACGTGAAGTCTCTCCGTTTGAGTTTAGGCAGAGGCTGCTCCACCTCGCCCAGGTCCACGGGCGTGTCGCCTTTAAAGATCTTGTACAGAAGAAACAAGCACAGGCCGAGCAGACACAGGTTCAACGGGGACGTGAAGATCTCTCGCAGAATCCCGGGCGAAGTTTGCTCGCTCTCTTCGACATCCATGTTCTCTGTGTTTCTGCTCGGGGTGGGATGGACCAGAGAGCATGAGTCACGTAGACCCGCCGAGACATGGGCTCATTGTTCACATCACTTTGGTTATTATTTATACACGGAACATATTTATTCTTTTATGGCTACAATTTTTTTTTTAAAACACAGTATCTTAAAATGATTGCAATGCGATTAAAATCCGAATGTATTATTTATTATTTTTTTTATTTATTATTATTAATATTTATGTATTTATTATTATTAACGCTATTTTCATAAAAGTAATTACAGCGTCCAACGCGTTGTTCAAGTATAGCGTTTTTTTTAAGTAGTCTAAACAGACATACTTAAATCTTTGTGAATGACGTCACTGTGCGCATGTGCTGCCGTCACGTCCGGTGTGTGTCTCGCGTAACGTCGCGCATCCGCTTTGTGGAAACCGCGGCGAAGAGACGCGTAGTTCCGCCCAAAAACCGAACGCTCCCGGGCGGTACGCTCGGGGACTTTAACACTGTTTTGGTGAACGCCTGTATGTCCTGTCCCTTCTACATATAGTTAGACCGCCCGGGGGAGGGGGTCATTTATGTCTGTTAGTTATTCACGGAATAGCTGTGTTTATTTGTTGTGAAGTCGCCTGGGATATTTGTTTGTTTGTTTCAGACTTCATTGCGCAACGGCGGAGGCGGTCCGGGGCCGACACACATTCTCCACCCGGAGCGGAGATGACCCGGGCTCTGCCTGTCACCCCTTTCGCTTTAAATCGGTAACTGGGAACAATTTGATCGTAATAATTTGTTAACGCTGGGATATACTCGTTTGCTACCGACTCGGTAGTCCTCCTATGGTGTGTGATATTCGATTGATTTGATTTGGTTACGTTTCCTTGCAGTGGTGCTGTGACACCGTTTGCTAGGTTCACGTTTTAGACCAACCAACAGGTTTCATAAAAAAACTAAAATCATTAGATTTACACACACACACATACACACACAAACACACACACAGCGCATTGAGGACCCCCTCCTCCCCCGGTTGTGCTCCCCCCTGCTGCGTCCCCATCCCGGGCCGGCCCGTCCAGACCACTATGAGTGCGATGCGGGTCGACACCAAAGTGGTCATGTTGGGGAAAGAGAGTGTGGGCAAGACGAGCCTGGTGGAGAGGTACGTCCATCACCGCTTCCTCGTCGGGCCTTACCAGAACGTGAGTATCAGCTGCCCGGCTTCAGCTTGTCATGCCAGTCCCCCTCGTTTGTTTGTTTCTTATGGGTATTGCTTCCTGTTTTAAAACCAAATATGATGTTTTAAACATGATCTGTGTAGGTCCTTTGTCGTAGAAAAAAAGAAAAAAAAAGATACAATCAAGTGCTTTCTGCTCAGTAATTCTCATTGCTTTCAGGAAGTCTTAATTATATCATATTTTCATCATATGACACAACCCAAACTGAATTGAATTATATTATTACTGTATATTACAATTATATTACATGAATTATGTCAAATGTATAATCAAGTAAAACAATTTTCTATGCTTATGTTAGATTATATCTTCATAATGACACAGGTTACAGCAGGTGAATGTTGAATTGTGTCCTCTCTTTCCTCTCTGACAGACAATTGGAGCCGCTTTCGTTGCCAAACCCATCCAAGTTGGGGAAAAGGTAGTCACCCTGGGAATATGGGTAAGTTGGGAGAACACAGCAATGTGACGTGATGCCATTTCCACCTCGTTCACTCTTCTTTGTCTTGTCTCTGTCATTTATGTTGCTGCTGTCTAACGTTTTCTTTTCTTTATTTGCCCGTCCCCCTTGTGCATCTCCTCTCATCCCTGTGTCGGGGCAGGACACTGCTGGGTCGGAACGTTATGAAGCCATGAGTAGGATCTACTACAGAGGTGCCAGGGCCGCCATCGTCTGCTACGGTGCGTCACGCTGTCTCTTTATCAACGCCTCAAGGCGCTCGCAATAAGGACATCACACATGCTTCGGCTCCTTTTTATACCCCAAATGAACAATGATGATTGGTTTCACCGTTTCTCTGGTGGGGAAACCGCTGACGTCCGCACTCTTAAAGGGCGGTCCATGCAAAAGAAGGCATTCTCCAATAAATACAACACCCACTTTG
This sequence comes from Melanonus zugmayeri, assembly GCA_900302345.1. NCBI lineage: Eukaryota > Metazoa > Chordata > Actinopteri > Gadiformes > Melanonidae > Melanonus > Melanonus zugmayeri. The sequence continues at coordinate 6,888 of OMKN01032981.1, read as the reverse complement.
CTTGATTACTTTATGCTAGTAGCAGTGCTGAAGGTAATTGGAGTTCCAGTTTGGGGGTGGACTTAAAGAGCCACTGAATGCTAGAATCAAGTTACGGTGATGGTTTGTTTTACCATCTCTGTGCCCCCAATTCATTTGAGGAGAGAAAACTGTGTTTCAGTTTTCACTTGATAACGCTGTCATTGTGGTCTGATTTAATTTGGGTGTCCTTTAACATCTTTGTATTGTGTGTATGCATTTGGTGTCTAGCTACTTCAGTAATGGTGACTAATGGGCGTGGCGGCATTACACTTTCCACCACAGATTAAACAAACATTCACACAAACAGTGCTCACATAACTGCAATAGTTCCATATTAGTTACATTTGCCACATACAGTAAAAAAAACAACAAGATTGCTATAGAGTGTGTTGTGGTTGGTTCCACTGGAGCCAGGTCGTACACTGGGACCAACATGCTTGTGTTCGGGGGGGTTTCTTCCTAGATCTCACAGACAGCAGCAGTTTCCAGCGAGCGCGGTTCTGGGTGAAGGAGCTCCAGAACTGCGAAGAGGTGAGTTTGTGGTTACATGTGTGTTTTCTATATAAAATAAAATTAATAAGAGTATTAAAGATGGCCCTACCGGAGGCAGTGGCGGTTCTAACTTGTATGGTGCCCCCCCCCCCCC
>OMKN01032971.1:0-10969 GCA_900302345.1 Melanonus zugmayeri | reverse complement strand
ACACACACACACATGCAAGCACGAACGCACGCACGCAGACGCACACACACACACACACACACACACATACACACACACACACACACACACACACACACTGAAGGGTCTGTATACTGTATCTTATCAGGCAAAACAAAACTAAAAATGTACCCACACCTTCACATGTACTCTCTGTTACCTCGGACACACACACACACACACACACACACACACACCTTTATCTGAATCTAGCAAAAACATTTCCCAAATATCCATGATACAGCCCATGTTGCAGGTATATTGCTGTAAAACCATGTCTGTACGTAGTGGAGGGAAGGCTATTGAGTTCTATGCAGCACAGCTCCTGAGGAACCGTTGCTCACAAGTCTGGGCTGAAAAACTCAGTGAAGCAAAAGCCGTATCCAATACTTCCCCCACAAGTCTTTCAAATGGTTTAGCAATCAGTCTATTAAAAAATGGAGGACACAAAAGAAAACCAAAACTCCTTGACATGGTGTGAGATGCATACACATTCCTACCGCCTGTACAATTAAATAACGATTGTGGCTGGTTTTGTTGTTGTTGTGATGTTGCGTTCTCGTCCTGAGGAAATAAATGATACTATAAATGAATTGAATTACACCAAGTATGTGCTTTGAATGATAGCAATAGCTGTAGCTGTGGCTATAGCATGTTCCCATTGTAGGATTGAATGTGTTTAATAAAGTCAGCATAAAAAAACACAGCATGGATTTTTCCTGCAGCTGACTTCTCAATATCTTGCACATATTTAAAACACTTCACCAATGCTACATTTCTTAGCAATCGGCCAACTATATTAAACAAGAGACAATAAAGGAGGTGTATGGATTGCAAAAAAGTAATAATAATACATAAAACAACTCATAAACAACTCAACACATAATATGTTTTTCCTTAAATCTGATTCCCTTGATTCTGATCCATTCATATTGATGGCTGTCAGACTGTTTATATAAATTACATTTATGTTTCTATGAGGAGTTTTTGCTTGTTTTTATTACAGTAACTTGTATTTGAAACAAAATATTATATATCTAATCTGTAAAGTTGGATGTGATTCACCCACAAAAATTATAACTGCTCAGATGACCCTGGCCTTAACACATATGAATATACCAGCATACTGTATATATCTACCGACAACTCACCCCTTCCAGGTATACACTTACTAATGATAATAATTTAAAAAATATGTATATATTATAATATCACAAATTGTTCTTATACATGCAAATTACACACATCCCAGGAAAGCCCAAATGCTCCTCCAGTGTGTGAAGATGTGAAAATGTTCATAAAGCAACCTGTGTATTATTTCACTCATTCTTCCAGGAGGTTTTCCACCAACAAAACAAACCTGCTCTCAAACACAACATGATAGAGGAGCAGGGTTTTCTAAACTAGCATCTGATGTAAAGTGTCCGAATGGCTGCTCGGGCCGAGGTGAGGTCGTGATGCTTCCACAATAAGGCCAACACAGCACACCGCCCATTGCAGCAAATCATCAGCGGGAGCGCCAGTACAATCTGCCGGCAGAGAATGACTTATTGTTGCTGTACCAGGGCCTGCTACTAAAACAGCCATTACCATTAGGATAGCGCTGACGTCAAACCACACATCTCCGCATGCACAGCAGAGGGCTTTATACTCATTGAATAATATATGCAAAAAAAAGAATGAATAGAATTCGACATCCATCATGTTCACAGCACTCGCCTTCTTATCCGCTCTTCTTTTTCTCTCCCATCTTTCATTGCGCCTCTTTTGTTTTTCTACTATTGTTCCCTCCGTCTCCCTCTCTCCTTCCCGTGTCCTTCGCGGCGAGGTATTCGTCAACCTCTACCTCCACCTGCTATGCTTCCCTCGCCCTACCCCCCACCGCAAGGCCCTCGCCCTCGCGCAGCCTCTCTAATGAATGTAGATATATTGACAGGTCATGTTGCTGGGAGTGATAGATTATGGAAGGGAACGAGAGAACATGGGTGCGGATCTGAGTGCACTACACAGCTTCCTTAAGGGAAAACAACAGGGGGTGGGGGGTATTCCTGTGATACCTGTGCTAACCTGGAGATCTGGGAGTGAAGAATGAAGTTAGCACTTTAAAAGATGGTTGGTTTCATCTGGTTTTCGTCTGGGTTTTTTTTTTACAATAGAGGTACAAGCTGTAAGAATAAGAAGGATAGTTAGTATACTTACATTGCACAATACGTTTTAGGTTAAGGAATTAAAAAATCACATACAGTGGTTTTCATGTTTGACTTTAGTCTTTTGCAAAGTGGGTAGGATGCTTTAGACAGTATGAGAGAGGTTAGGTGGTCAATACAGCAATTATATAGATGAGGGTATCAAAAGGGCAAATGATAGCCAATCAGCGAAGTGCTTTTACTGTCCTCTAGCCAAAGTTGACCTCCTGACCCCAGGTTATGACCCTTGGGTCAAATGTCACCAATCTAGGGTCAGAGGGCATTACAGTGCACTGGACAGAGAGCCGTTGCTATGGTTACCACACTGACCAAAGGATGGTTAGGTGTGGTGGGTGAATCCTAATGAAGAGGATAGTGACCAAAGACAATCATTTGGATTCAACATTAGGCCTATTCAGCATTACCCATGACAGTGATTTAATTATTTTGAGAATCTAAAGTCAATATGATCTTTTAAAGTTAACTAGGCCTATTTCAATTCTGTTTATTTACATTCGTTTTTCAACCCGTAGGCCTACATAGAATGGGAGTTACACGGCGTCAAGCCAAATAAAGTCATTTCAAGCTCTCTTCCGCCTTCTAGTGGTAGAAGGATGCTTGTATTAGAGTAGCCTATTGTTTTCAGCAAATGGATTTAGTTGCACTCTGAAAATTTCGATAATTTTAATAACATAACGGGATTATAGTGATTTTATTTATGGATTGATTATGGATTAGGTTATAGGAAACGTTGAAACGTCTTCAGCATTTTTGTCTCTGTTGCATTAATCGTGGTACATTTCCCACGTCTGTGTTTTACTCATGCTAAACTAACTATAGGGCTCGAATATGTTAAATTATATTAAATATGGTATGATGGTTTAGGGTGTAATTTAAAAATGTGCTTAATGATTTTCCATTTCTAGATGTATTCAATATACTGATTAGACTGATTAGAATACTGATGCTATGTTTGTCACTGAAAGCAACATATCTGCCTAATGTATGTGCTATTATTAAAACCGGCGATTACTGTAAATGCATCAAATATTACTTTAAAAACAGAGCTGTATAAATCAAAAACGTGGTCTCGCGAGGTTTGTCGGTTCGCCAGCTGGGGATGAGACGAGACTTCGCCGCGCCCCTAACCTTTTACCTGGCACTGTGTCTAAAGAACTACTGCACACCTGCCAATTGGAATATATACACTCGCGAATTATATAGACTACAGACGTAGTATTAAAAACCATAAGGCTTAAAGGCATCATTTGTTGCGAAGCCGCACATTTGCTGGTGATCTAGCTAAATGGTGTAACAGTTGGACTATCATGCAACAGCTAGCTAGCTGACGTTAGCTTGCTTAATGGCATTGGTGAGGCGATGGCTCTGGCTTATAAAGTTTCTTTTCGTGTGGTGTAGCTTAACGTGTGCGTTTTGTTCATCAGGAACACGGCACACGGTTATCACGGTGCACACCGTCTCGTTTGTTTGACTAGCAACGTTTAACGACCCACTTCTCTACGAAATGATCAGTCAGCTGTTGAGCAACGTTAGCCACCAGCTAATGGTAGCTTCACGTACTAATGTCGTGTAGAATCATCTCCATTTGCATTTGACTCGCAGGTATTTCATTGTAACGTTTGCTAAATCCGTGTGTGCAAGTCGTCTGTCCAACTCAACACTAGGCACCCAGGAAACTAACGTAGTTGGCCAATGAATGTGTCTTGTAAGGTATTGACGAGCTATATTTGATGTCATGCTGAGTGATTTACATGTTTAACGCGGATCTCAATGTCATTTCCCAGAATGCTTATTCTTAGAGCAGATGTACAAATCAGTCAAATAATTTGCTTGGGCCCATATTAAGCTGATGTCTGTCCCCATGTTTTATATTTTAGCAGGGGGGACATTAATTACTACCTTCTGCCTGGACTTCGTTTTCGAGAGAGATGGCCCCCAAAAAGAGACCAGGGCCCTTAACCATCGCAACCTTTGGTGATGGAGTGTCAAGCTCCAACAACAGTGATCTGGCCTCTGAGTAAGTTGTTTGCGCACTAAATCTTTAACTCCTATATCCATTCTCTTTAGTTAAATGTCATTGCAGTCTTGAAACATGCGTTCTCCGTTGATCTTCATTTCTTTAGGGCTAATTTAGAAGCGCTTCAGAAGAAACTGGAGGAGTTGGATCTAGATGATCAGCAGAAAAAGAGGTTGGAGGCTTTCCTCACCCAGAAAGCCAAAGTAGGAGAGCTAAAAGATGACGACTTTCATCGCATCTGTGAGCTCGGGGCTGGGAACGGAGGGGTTGTGAACAAAGTTTGCCACAAACCTTCAGGCTATATTATGGCCCGAAAGGTAAGCATCATAGAAATTATTAACAGTAATTTACATTTACTCATTATAGTTTATGTTTGAGCTCTTGTATTTCTGGGTATCAACTAAGTGTATCAAAATCTGACTGCTCAAAAGCTGCTCATTTAATTTGGTTGAACATGGCATTATCAAAATTTGATTTGAGCCCATGCCAATAATCTCCCTCGTATCCACCCAGCTAATCCATCTAGAGATCAAACCTGCTATCAGAAACCAGATTATCAGAGAGCTGCAGGTGTTGCATGAGTGCAACTCTCCCTACATTGTGGGCTTCTACGGAGCTTTCTACAGCGACGGAGAGATCAGCATTTGCATGGAGCACATGGTAAGATAAGGTTAAACACACGGCTCACACCTAGATGTGAAAATCAAGTTAGGCCTTACTGCGGTTACGAAAAACCTATTAAGTGTTATCTTCACAATTTAAACGACACCTTGTTATCTATGGACTACATATACAATTGGACTCTAATCTAATTTAGTGTGTTTTATAAATGTACCCATGGGGATGATGTGCACCAACTGTAACCCAATTTGAGACTTTGTAGGAGGGATGTATGAATTGCATGAAGTAATATTATATCCTTCCGTTTTGCTGTGGAGGATGGAGGCTCTCTTGACCAAGTGTTGAAGGAAGCCAGGAGGATCCCAGAGGAAATCCTGGGCAAAGTCAGCATTGCTGTGAGTGTATCTTCTTAGTTTTATTACAATATTGTTATCCATTAGATATTGGTATACATTAACATTGGTTATGCTAAAGGTTGGTTGCTCTTTCTCATTGATGCTGTTTAATCTTGAATCTCTGAAACAGGTTCTAAGAGGTCTTGCCTATCTAAGAGAAAAACACCAGATCATGCATAGAGGTACGTTTTTATATGTGGTCAAAATATCATATCCTTATGCCAAAGATGGGGAAAGAAAATCAGAAATTAGAAATTATTGTGTTTTGATCCTGGGCAAAAGAACCAATGTTTTGTTGGAATACTGCCATTCCAACAAAACATTGTGGGCGACAGTGGCTCAGTGGCGACAGTGGCGACAGTGGCTCAGGAGGTAGAGCGGTTGTCTGGCAACCGGAAGGTTGCTGGTTCGATCCCTGGCTCCTCCTAGCCAAGTGTCGAGGTGTCCCTGAGCAAGACACCCTAACCCTAACTGCTCCCGATGAGCTGGCTGTCGCCTTGCATGGCTGACACCGCCGTCGGTGTATGAATGGGTGAATGTTAGGCACAAATTGTAAAGCGCTTTGAGTGGCCACTGGTCAGAAAAGCGCTATATAAATGCAGTCCATTTGCCAATTACTTTACAGTACTATTACCAATTGTTACTAAATGTAAGACAGTATATTCGATTAGGTAGCCCATTGTCAATATTTTGAAGGAGATCTCTATGCAAAGTGCTTCACCTAAAAATGTCTGTAAATGGCTGCCCTGGCTGGGTACTTAGCAACCAGCTATATATAGCCACTCTGATGGCACGGTTGTTTGCCAGTCTTTGGGATGAATAATGCCAGATATGCACACAGTTGATTGCTATCTGTGCGGTTATGTAATATAATGAACACATTTTAGGGCGATAGATGGCTAGCTAGGTACTTTATTCATCATCAGTGGAAAATGAAGGACTCCATTTAATTACATCAGAGGAGTTTGTTTGTTTATACGTCTCCATCTGTTGTCATAATAGAGAAAACAATACATTTCATCTTGGTCTAAGGCGTGTTATTTTTCCATACATCTAGATGTGAAGCCCTCTAACATCCTGGTGAACTCCCGCGGGGAGATCAAGCTGTGTGACTTTGGCGTAAGCGGCCAGCTGATAGACTCCATGGCCAACTCCTTTGTGGGAACGAGATCCTACATGTCGGTATGTCCTTGGCGTTTCTGAAGACGAAGCATTCATCTAACCCTGTCGTGTTGTACTCAACTGCTCAGTCCAAATGTAGTCCTACTAGTTGGGAAATATGAATGAGTGTAGCCACCCCCTAGACCTAATCTAATGACATTTTGGATATTTCTAAATTGGGAGCAGGATAGTGTAGTGGCTAGGGTCTTTGACTACTAGCCCAAAAGGTTCTGGGTTTGATCCCCAATGTCATGCATGCATAAGTAAGCATCTAGAACGAGAAACCCAACTCCTACCATCTCCTTAATGACCTGTAGCTGTATAATTGTGCTAATTAATTGAGATTTTGTCTGATTCTTCATCGACGTTGTGGTATTGTCCTCTTACCTTGTGCGCATGCTGTAGCCTGAAAGGCTGCAGGGAACCCACTATTCTGTGCAGTCGGACGTATGGAGCATGGGGTTGTCCCTGGTGGAGCTCTCCATCGGCCGCTACCCCATCCCTCCGCCAGAACCCAGGGAACTAGAGGCCATATTTGGACGATCCATCTTGGATGGGGCTGGCGGCGGGAACACAAACAGCACCTCGCCCAGGGCCAGACCTCCGGGGCGACCCGTCAGTGGTGAGGCTGGCACACAAATGCACTTTCTATTGGATGTATTTTGTACATGGATCTAAATATATTGCTGATATTCCATTTTATATTCCATTTTATTTATTCCTCTCATTTGATTTGCACTTTTGCTGCTGTAACACCTGAATTCCCCTTCGACGATTAATAAAGTCTTATCTTAATGTCAGATTCATTTGTGTGTGTGTCACACACACAAATGAATGTGTGTGTGTTTTTATTTTTGTGTTTTTAAGGTCACGGTCCCGTCATGGCTATCTTTGAGCTCCTGGATTACATTGTCAACGAGGTAAGAGACAGATATATAGATATTAGATGATGAAGATAATTGCGGCACCGACGCCATTGCCTTTTGCTCCCATAAGATATTAATTGTCTCTGATGAGTGCTAGTTGAAACTAATAGGATGCGTTGATTATCGGCGCTCGTGTCCCGTGGTTACAGCACACATTGGGCCGTGGAGAGAACGTACAGAGTGGTTAATGCCTTCTAGAGAAACAAATGCTATGAATCAAATGACACCTTTAACCTGTCTCTTCTGGATTGCAGCCTCCTCCCAAACTGCCACATGGAGTATTTACCTCTGATTTCCAAGATTTTGTGACTAAGTGGTGAGTCACACTCTGCATGGGAACATCGGACATGCGCCTTTGCAGTGCACTCAAGCTGTCTACAAGCAATGTTGGATAACGGTTGTTTTTTTTCTGTGGCGTGCATGTTTGTATTTTGTGTGCGTGTGTGTTTGTCTGTCACTTGGACAACTGTGCTCATATTCTTCTTTTTGTTTTCCAGTCTCATGAAAAACCCGGCCGACAGAGCTGATCTGAAGATGCTGATGGTGAGTGTTAGTTTCACAGCACTTTGAGTTTTAACTAGTGCTGAAATGATTACCTCAATAGTTGATCTACAGAAAATTAATTGATTACTGATGATTGATTTTAGTTTTGGTTAGGTTTTTGGCTGCTAGTCGGATAACTTTGGCCTCTATTATTTATGGAACATTTTAATCTTTCATAAAATAATTGATGGGTAAATCAATAAAGTAAATAAGTAAATTGCAGTCCTGCTTTTAACATGGGTATCCACTTATTTACACTTGGTCATCAATCAATTTACAATGTTGTGACAATTACAATGGGAACAATGCAATTATAAAAGGTTGTACACGTAATATTGAAAGTGCTACGTGCGCTGCACACTCGCACCAGAAAACACAGCAGCAAAAGGATCCATGTGATCTGATTGTGCAGGTCGAAATCTGACTCAACTGCGCCCACACCAAACGCCTCGGGAAACCGCATTAGATTTCATTCTTTGCTCGACTGTGTAATGATGGTTGTGAACTGGAGATGCTTTGCATTGGGTCCATTTAAAACCTATTACACCCTTTTAAGTCTGTACAAAGCAGACTAATCTCCCTGAGTTGTTATTGTACGTGGAGGGGATTAAATGTTCATGTGCAGTTAATGCATCATTTTCCTTTCTGAAAGAACGTTGTTCGATTAATTGCTGCAGATTATTTGTCCATGTCAAATGCAGGTCTGTGTAGGTAAGAGCACACTGGTGGTCGGGTTTAAAGCTCACAGCTATTTTTAATTGTCACTCTTTTTTTCCATCTTTTATTGCAGAACCACACGTTTATAAAACGGTCTGAGGTGGAGGAGGTGGACTTTGCTGGCTGGCTTTGTAAAACAATGGGGTTCAACCAACCTAGTACTCCCACGCGCACTACAGACTGAAACACAGCAGAACACACTCCCACTCTGTACGTGCACATGAAAACAAGACAAGCTGCTACACCCATCGGCAACCACACGTTCCCCCCAGGCCAACCTCCAAAGGCTTCATATATTAAATCAATCAACATGTTAGCCTATTGATTATTCAGCCTGATCTGAAGGGAGAGAGAGGGAGAGCGAGAGAGAGGGAGGGGGACGGAGGGGGAGAGAGAAACATATTTGTAATCTTCACTGTACAATGACTTCCATGTTGGCTCCCAACCCATTGTTGAAGTGATTGTACTATTTCCACAATGTAAGATTGGCAACACACTGGACTGCTGGCCATTATTCAATTATCTGTGTTCATGAAGCCATTTAATCACTAACTTGTGGCTTAGCAGTTTATCTGCTGGATTGGATGGAATCCGCTAAAGATTGGTGGGCTGAGTTTGTGCAGGATGTCCAAGCCCTGCTGCCAGACACTTGTGTTTGCATGGCTCTCGAACATCGTGAAGCTTTAACCTACAACTGCTACACTGCAAAGGGATGAGGCGCGTTTCTGAATACTGGTGCCAATCTAAAAGAGGCATATTTAATCACTGATAATACTGCATTGGAGGAATACGGTGCATTCACTTAATTTTTCTTGCCAGATTCATTTTAAGGTATACAGAAAGATAGTGCGCCACAGTACTTCATGCCAGGTATTCCGATAATGGTTGAATCTAAGCATCTGTATAAATTGGTACATAACTTAATTTGTTTTCCTCTGTTTTGCAAACCTTTAGATATAGGGGGTTTTCTTCTTCTTGGTGACGGTTTACTTTAATGTCAGAAGGACTGTAGAACTTGCTTCAATGGTGACCTTTTTTTCTTCTATTGTTTAACGAGGGCTTCTTTTAGGTTGGTGGTGTAACTCATTATTGCTGCAATTGATGCTTTTGTTGACGCTACTCGAGTTGCTGCTACCAGTTTTGGAATGACTTGAGGTGAAGCAAAATGTTTAAAACGCTTTGGCATGAACCTCAAAATGGCATCAATGAGAATACATTTTTTTTCCTGTTGTTTATCCGTAACTTAAAGCTGCAATTTCTTGGTATCTCTTGGTCTCCTCATAGACTGATGATGTAATTCTGAAAATAAGATTTGATTCAAGGCAGTAGCCTAGGACAAATAATGTTCAATTTCATCCTCTGTTCTGGTTTGAAACAGCCATTTGTCTTTTTTTCTGTGTATTTCCTCTTATCAATAACATTTTAAATAAATATATTGTTTTATGACACAAAAAGAAGTTGTCATTATATATGCACAAATGATAATAAAGTGTATGTATTGTGATATTCATCAAGGTGACTTCCTTCACTGAAATGTAAAATGTCTAATTGTTGTACACTCATTTCACCACAAGGAGGAAGCACATTAGGATACGCCAAACCAAGGCCTCTTTTTAATCATCTAAAAATGTTTTCATACCATAATATTAAACCAATGGCTATAAACAGAAAAAGATGTAACAAAATATTGTCATCTGCATACATTATAGTACAAGTCTGGGATAGCAGAGCTGCAAAACTGAAAACAAATGCGTCTGTTAAGCTCCTCCACAAAGGTTATTGTGTGTTTTCATCTGCACCAAATTCTGCTCGTATCTATCGTGAGGATGTAATGTCTCCTTGAATGTGTCAAACTGCTAGCAGAGAGGAGAGAGCCTTGAGCTGTAGGGAGACTGCTATGGTGTTGCAGTGTGCGCTAAGTTTAAGAGGTAGTAATGGGCACGCGTGCAGGGGGGCTCTGCTGCAGTAGCAGAGAGAAACAGCAAAGTCTGCAGTCATTAATATGCAAATATGCAAATGAGAGTGTAATTAAGATTGGGCGTTTGTCAGTCTCTCTTTGATTGCTAATGAATTCCAATCTGCAAGAAAGGGGGAGGGGAAGATAAGCTGAAAATTAGGGAAAAAAGAGGGACGGTATTGTGCTTCTCTCGTGTTATAAAACCGTGGTATGGCGTGGGGTCCACAGAATACAAATGCACTCATTAGCACAGCAAAATAGATTCTTGCATCGTTCACCATAAAATGACGACGGTGACGAGCTGCACATGCACAGCAACATGACAGGATATATAGTATGTAGTATGTGTAATGCAGTCAACGTATGTGATGTAATGCTCTCCCTATAGATGCTTTTTCTCCCCCTGC
>OMKN01032968.1:2765-14724 GCA_900302345.1 Melanonus zugmayeri | reverse complement strand
CTGGGGCGGGTGGGGGAAGTGGGCGGTGGTCCTCTGCACCACCAGCTTGAAGGCAGCGTTCGCCGGCACGTTCTCCAGGTAGTGCTTCCATACGATCGTACCCGTCTTGCTGTCAATGCCGAAGAGCTGCGTAGGGAACGCAAACGCAATTTACGCGGCTTGTCCCGCGCATTTTCAAAACGGGAAATGTTAGGCGTCGTCATTGTGTACCTTTCCCGAGGCGGTCACCATGATCATCATCTTCTGCAGGTTGAACTCGTCCCGGGACAGGGTTTCGATGGTGACGTCGTTCTTCACCTGGCTGCGGGGCTTGCGCGCGTCGTAGAACAGCTTCCACAGGTGGCCCATCCAGGCCTGCAGCAGGATGAGCTGGGAGGACAGCCTCTTCAGCACCATGGAGCACAGGCCATCTGAAGGGGACACACACACACACAAGGTTTTCCCCATTACAATTTGAGGTTTAGAAGGCTTTAAATCTTCCTGTGAAGTGTTCCCTTTTGTTAGACTCATAACTATATTAAATTATATATTAAATATATTAAATTAGTGACTGTAAGGAAGGACGCACGTAAAAGGCTGAAAACTCTCATGCTTTTCTCATCAAAATACTTTTAGAAAAGCGTGTGAAATCCAAGGAATGTAAAGAGCAGAGAAGCGTGTTACCTTGAATGGCTGAATCCAAATGCCGCGAAGGAAAAAAAAACAAAGGATGAAGCTCACAGAACATTACGGCATTAGAGCATTAGCATTAGCATTAGAGCATGAACGCATCGGTGTTAGAGAACAGAGACTGGGCCCATGGTGACACTTAGAAACAGCGGCTACAGTACAGCAGCATTATCATCTATAACTCTAAAATATATATATAATGTAATGTTTTAAAATTAAATTAAATTGTTTTTGTGAATAAATAATAAATATTATACATGGTACTTTACTGAAAAAGTAGGTTATGGATAAAGGAAAGCAAAGCATGGCATTCGAATTGTCATGATACAAAAACATAAATCATTTTTAGTCAAATAAAAAGATGGTTCCATTACCAGCCTTCTTGCCAAACTCCCCCTCCAACTCTGCCTGGGTGCCTGTGAGCGGCAGGTCCACCATTTCCATGGTAACCACATCTGAGAGGGCCTCCTCCCTCGTCCACATCACACGGCCTGCACACCGACCACACAACCGCCATTACTCTGCTGGAGCACAGCTGGGCCTTGTTCTGGTGCTCAGTGGGTCCAACAGTGTTAAGTAATAATATCAATAGACTAGAGAAAGATTAAACTCTCCATAACGTAGTTTTAATACTATTATACTATTACTACTATAATAATCTGTCCATATTGTCATGTGAATATAATTTGAACTGCTGTTGCAGCGTGGAAGTACCACTAGAGGAGGGCGCTCCTACCTGGCTGCTGCATGAACGTGAGGGTGTGGTCCTCAGACTGCACCATCACCCTGTAGCCCACAGAGTCGTCCTTCTTCAGGAAGGCCTGGATGTAAAGCTGGAAACCAAAGCACACAGTCATGGAAGTGGTTGTTAGATTGTAAAAAGTGACGGCATAAGGTTAATAGATAGAAACCGCTAGATCCCAATCATTAGCGTAACTATGTTGAAAAGAAGAACAGAAAAATGGAAAAATTGGAAAAAGTTATCTCGTAGTAGAACAGAAATTAATTTCTCTTGTGTGCTCCTGACTTGGAATAATGTTAGAATAATGTGTGTGTGTATGTGATCCTCAGTCTGATGTGAAGTATGGACTCACCCTCTCTGGTTTCCCACCGTTGGGGTCCATGGTGAAGATAAGCGTAGTGTCCAGGAGTCTGCGTCCAGAGTCTGCACTGTAGAGAATAATAGTGCAGGCCTGGGGGGGAGGGGGCAACATATCATAGGTACTTACTGTGTTGAACAGACTGTTAAAACAAGTTAGTGGTAGAGGTTTCCACCAAAGCTTGTTTTGTGTGCTCTGGAAATAGTTCTTTTGAATCTCAAAACCGTGAAGATCATTATTCATTAAAAAGATCAAAACGTCCAAATCCAAACTTAAATTCTGTGTTACAGAAGCATATTAGTACGGACTGTAAATAATATTTAATACGTTTCAGGAGAGAGAAATGGAAAATCAAGATGTCCGAAATCTATTCCTAGTGTTATTTAAAAGTGCAGTCATTCTGAACGATCATTAAATGTCTGACTGCCCCCCCCCACCCCCATACTCACTGTTGTATTCTTGGTTGCCATGACAGCAGCAACGGTTTTCTCACCAGTGGTTGCAAAGGAAACGAGCAGAGACTGGAATGAAGACAAAGGAGGTTTAAATTAAATTCTCCCACGCACTATCCAATTATAATTTTCTGAACTGCATAACAGACGGTGAGGTCATCTGAACGGGTGATAACGCACCATGTATATTGGAATATGACAAAAGGTATTTATATACATCTAGGCTTAACATTTCAGTTTTTCCAACTTCTTTTTGCCACTTGTAATGTAAAGAAATGATGGTGGAAGAAAATTGGTATTTTAACAGAAAGAAACGTTGAATGGGAACTAACTAGAACACTAAAGAATACATAACTCCTCCTGTATTCATGACACCACTTATGGTTTAGCAGTTAATCAAATCTATCAATCTAACAGAAGATCAATCCTATCCATGAGCAGCTGAGTACATCAAATAATGACTTACGGGCTGGAAATCCCTGAGTGTCACTACTTTAGCGTCTTTGAGCTGCAGGAGCAGGTGGTGCTCGGGTCCGAGCTGAAGGAAGAACTCCGAGAGTGGGGACTGGGCCGCGTTGGGCTGGGTGGAGGTGAGGACTGGCTGGAAACCAGGGGACACCTCCAGCTCAAGGGTCTGAAATATAGAGATACAAGCACCGTTACGATTCGTATCATCATCAACGAGTAAAGGTAGATGGGTAACTGCAACATGAGAAGGATAAAATAATCAATGTTTTGTTGTGAATTATGTTATGCAGAATGTTGTTATACGTCACAAATCTTAATATTTTACCCGCTTCCAACATTATTTTCCTTCCTGGTAAATCAGACTTGTGTTTACTATGGTTGGTTAGGTAACACTTTCATATTTTACCTCTAATTACCCATCATTAAAACCCCAATTTAAACCTTGATTTATCGAAGTGGAAAATGTGTCGGCTTATCAGCTTTTGGATAGTTTCTTTTATGATATGAAAGAAACTATTTCCAGGAGAGAAAGGAATCTACAACATTAATTGGCCGTACATTTCCAAAAAATACTGTCTGGACTTGAAAAGGCTTCTGGCGGGTACCTGTAAGGGGATCTGGGTCATCTGGGCCTCCAGGTGGAGGTCCAGCGTGTACAGGGACTGAGTAGCCACGTCCACGCACGTCAGAACCCCTGGGCCTACCACCACACAGTTAGCCCCCAGGTCCGACAGCCACGGAGCTTCAACAGCAACCTAGAAATATACCGGCCAAATACATTTTACATGCATGAAATACCTTTCTGAACATTTTATATTGTATTTTATACAAAGCAATGATAGAATAATCTCTTAAGTATGGCGATGCAGGAACCCCACAAAGAGTGGTTTTAGAGATATTGAGACTAGCAACTTAATTAATCAAAATATTGAAATCAAAAATACTAAATGCTGTAAAGAAAAGATCATTACCTGCTTAATGATCTCCCCGTCCTCAACGCTAAAAGCTACAACAGAAATATGGGAATTGGGAACCACACCCAGAGCATACACTTCCCCATCTCCCTCAGAGTAGACGGCCTGGTACTGAACATCACTGGGGGAGAACAAAGAAGTTGAGTTCAGTTGGTTATCACATATTACTAGAATGGTGATCACATTTCAAAGTAGACCTTTAGCTTGTGCTTCCTCACCATTGACTGTACCATACAAGCCTTTTTGAACAAGGGGCACAATTCATTAAAAAGTACTAGTAGAAAAGTACTTGCAAAAATATAGGGAATATGGGGGGGGGCTAAGTGTAAATGATATGAGCTTATATTGATATTTCCCTTACCGCTCCGGAAGATTCTCCAGCCACTTCTGATGGCCGTTGGAAAGGTAATGCAGCGAGATGGCTGCCTTCTTCAGCACTGCCACGTATCTCACAGAGTCTAGGTGCCCAACAAAGCTTGCTGCTTGGAAACTAAAATGACATCAACACTAGTGAATAACCAAATAAACTAAAAAAAGAACAATAAACAAAGCAATGGCCAGCCCATGTGATAATCACCTGCCAGAGTCAAGAACCATTTCCCAGTTCAAACCGCCAACATTTATGTCCCACGAACGGAGAAGGCGGCCATCACCGACAACGAGTACAGCGTCTGGAGGACAACGAGTGGTTAGTTTTCTGTTATCAACAAGGGATCTTTAAAAAGACTCTCCTGTCTTTCTAGATTCACCTTGTCCATGCAGCAGCAGACTATCAATGTTCCCCTCTGGCCCCGTTGAGTCCACATGTCGCCAAGCTGAAACAAATCGTACACAGTAGTGGTTTAAGTCCTACTAGTATGAACTACTTTAAAAAGTTTTAGACATCTCCTTTTGTACACACACTGTTAAACAAAAGCGTTCCTTGCTAAGAGAAGCAACTTAAATGTGAGGCATCTGTGGGGTCTGAAACAACTGAAGACTATCATCTGCAAGAAAAATAGCTCTGTAAAATGTGACTGTAAACCAATATAGTACTACTCACCAAGATCTCCGGTTCTGGTATTAACCGAGGCAAACACATTCTTCTCGGTGGCCATCAACACCTTTTTGGATGACTGAACGTGCATATCAAATAGGGCAAAGCGGACCTTTCCTGCATATTGCTGCCGCCTGCAAAGAAAAACATTTAAACCAATGGTCAAATACTCACATTAAAACACAACACACGCAGAATTAAATGTGTAGTATGGTTACAATGCAAGTGTACAATTAATTATGATTTTGATTAAATTTGAGGCTGTAGCTGTTAATATAAGGGCTATACAAATGAAATCGACTTGACTTCATTGTTTTAGCCACAAATACTGAATATGTTTGAATGATAGCTTCAGCGGTGCATTGTGGGTGATGTAGATCATCTACTGCCAGGAGACAATGGCTCATAAAACGATTTGAATCACCACACTTTAGCTTGTCCTTTGGAAATGAGAGTAATTCTGCAAGAACATACGTTTTTACTGGGGCGATTTCTCTTTAAAAACCAATACATGTAGAACAAGAACAACACAATACACCAACAATCTTGACGTGAAGACACTTCCTCACGCCATCTTTTCATCTTCCTTGTGGCTGTGGGTCATTGAATAGCTACACACGAACACCATGAAGAGAGCTGGTCGCTCAGTGAGAAAACACAGGGTTTGCAGCAACAATTCATTCATAAGTCCGTAATTTGTGGTTGATTATGCTGAAACAACACGCAGCAGCAGCAGACTAAATAAAGGAAGTGACAGGTGTTAGCGTTAGCATGGAATAAACCCGAATAACGCCTCCGCGACAAGACCAGGAGCAACAACCGAATAACAATAACTTACCAGTCAAATTTACCGACTTGATCCTCAAAGACAGCACCGGCAAAGTGACACAAAATAAATAAATGAAAACATAAAGTGGTTATAATAGCCATTTTTAGCAGCAGCGCTCGCAGTGGGCTCTGCGAGGACAGCAGGAAGTAAAGTCGTGGTTTCTGCGGACGTCACTTCCGCCGCGGACGGGGGACACAGCGCCCCCTGTGGCCGCGGAGGTGTGGTGCCTTCCTATGTGTGCGTGTGTGTGTCTTGTGTCTTGTATTTGGGATGAATGTTGTGATGTATTTTTTTGGTAAGAGATTTTTTGACTTGAAGCCAGGGCTACTTTATTACTACTATATTTTGAGTTTCACATACATTAGACTACTGTTACCAATATATATAATATATTATTATATATTACCACAAAGCTAATAGGCCTAAGCTTTCCATAAAAGGTTTTTTAAGAGAATGTCCACACAACATCCAGCATGAATACAACATTGTTTTTATTGTAGGTTCCGTCTCTTCCTCCAGGTTGTATTCCTTCACAAGGACATTCTGACTGTTTAAGAGTATTCTCTTTATTATCTTCTCACTGAGGTCTTTTGATTTATTATGCATTGCATTGAGTGAGTGGATGTCCAGTAGCATAATATAGCTGAAGAACCACGCATTCACTGTATACAATTATATATATATATATATACAATTTGTTTTTTTAATAATTTATATTTATATATAATTTAACATTTTAATTAATTGTATTAATTAAAACCTAATATGTACAGTAGTTAGTGCCTTATATATATAATATATTAATAGTGTGGAGCACAGCGCCCCCTGTGGTTCCCTCTCGACACGCAACGCTTTTTCCTTCCAGCGGGGAGCAGTTTTTTTTTTTCTCCCTTCATTATTCCAAGATGGCGTCGAGCGGAGAAGACGGGGAGCACGAATGGACCGCGGCGGTGCGGCCGCTTCTCTCCGCTTCCTACACCGCGTTCGAAACGAAGGAGCTCCCTCAGCTCGTCGGCTCCATCATCAACAGGTAACCGGTGTGCGTGTCGGCGACCGCCGTGCGCGTGTTGACACGGATAATGGCCGCTAACTCGCCGCTAGCTCGCTAGGCGCAGCGCTAGCGTTAGCGGCTAACGGAGCTAACGAGCTACAGTTGCCATTTATATTGACCTCGACTCACTTGACGTTAGCTGGGGCGCTAGCGTTAGCTTGTGTATGTATGTGTGTGTGTCATCACGGCATGTAGACGCGCACATATAAACTATATACAACTATAGCGCGACACAAGACGCACCGCGGGCCGGTCGGGTGGTGTCGGCGGCGCGTCGACTCCGCGGTGTTATGATGATGATGTCTGATGGAAATATGCTTTATCACTAGCTACAGCTAACAACACACGAGCAGCTAACAGGCTAGCTGTTCCAGGGCAGGTTAATGTTGACAGTAGCTAGGCTGTGACCGGACGGAGCATGTAGGCGGTGTAACCGCATACAGGAGCACCTGACGACCACTTATGAGCAGATATATATATATAGAGATATACATGTGTGTGTGATGTATAGGGGGGAGTACAGCCTATCCGTACGTATGGAGGTTGTGTTGTTTGTCATGCACTTCCATACGTGTTGTAAAGGGGGCGGGGTCACTTATTGATTGGCACTATGGAGCAGGTTATAAAGGGGGCGGGGTCACTTATTGATTGGCATTATGGAGCAGGTTATAAAGGGGGCAGGGTCACTTATTGATTGGCATTATGAAGCAGCACATTGAAAGCCTTTTTAGATGTGGTTATGGCAACTTGTACAACCGAGTTGTTGGCATAGAACTATATAGGGTTGTTGGTTGAAGTCCCTATTTGGTGTTGACTTAGTCCCTTTGCTCTTTCTTACATTGATTTGCTTTGCATCCTCAACAGGCAGCTTTTTGTTATACTTAATATTTTAAGTGAAACCAATGTAGTTATTAAAAGGCTGAATGAGTATAAATTACTCTGTGCAGGTTTTGTGTAACACCTGTAAAAAGGCATTTAGTGGACTTCTGATAAAAGTGGCATCATTAGAAAAAGTTTTAGTGCCCATGTTTGCTTACCATATATATGTATTTCAAATGTGTACAGTAAAACATGTGCCACAGTGTGGCCCGATGAAGACATTCCAAATCATGCAAGACACGGTGGACAATTGATAAGTCTAAAGACATCGCTGTCTCTATATTATCTTGTTTGTTACACAGTCCATATAGACATCACATTGCAATGACCACCTCCATTTTGGAAGCATAGGAGCATTGGAATGTTACTTATTGTGTTGGTAGTAATGTTTTTGTTGTTTGGTAATTAGTCGTGAAATGATTTGTCATTATGGGGAGACATTACCCCACATGCTCAATGATGTAATACAGGGACATAACCATTCTTGACTCGGTATGCGTTACATGTGCTATAATCTTTAAAACAATATTGACAAGATACAATTCCCAGACAATACAGCCTATATTGTCATATCCTGATGATACTAAATGTTAGTTGGAATGAAATTGAATTGATTAAACCGTTTTGGTTTTACACAAAATATTGGGCTGTTGGCTTTCATGACATTTTTAAATATATATAAATAACACTTTTCAAAGATAGGCTAGGCCTTAACATGTACCGCACTGATCAGCGTCATTCTCATATGGATGTTTTAATATGATCCTGCCAAATGGGAAAACGTATAAAGCAAATGGTCCAATGCATATTTAGTCATGTATACCATGTTCGTCTAACCAGTTGGCCATTAATGAAAGTTGAGCCTGGTAACCTGATCCAAAGCTGGGCTTATATTCTGCCCGGTGGTGATACGTTAGTGCCACAACCCGATATGTTACACAGACCTGTTGTGATCTTAGGCTGTGGTGTCGTCGGCCATTAGATTGATGCAAGGCCAAGGCTGAAGGTACAGCCATTGGTCTTCAAGATGGAGATGAGGGTGCCAAGGAAGCGCTTGTGGGCTGACGATCTATCAGAGAATGGTTTGAATGTGAAGCTGTGCTCTGTTGGTCTCCTAGCACGGCATTGGCAGCTGTAGTGGTTCGTTTATTTTTCTTAGGGGGAAAGGTGTAGTCGTATGTTGCATGCATTATTAAAATATTCTTGTTGCCTGTCGCTAAACATAAGTGGAGAAACATTATCCAAAACTTAAGTTACCAAGTGCCTCCCCTACCGAGACATAGGTTAGGGAGGTTGCAGTAGCGGCCATACACAAGAACTAAATGTTTTGCAAAAGGAGAAAAAAGTTTATTCTACAGTAGTGTACAATGTTGCACATCTATTCAATACTATCAGACACATTTCAAGAGAATCTGGTGTTTATACAATGTCCATTGGGTGTCTTGACTGTAAACATGGAGAACAGCATTTTCCTGGTTTAAATGTCGTCGATAGGCACAGGATGCACTGATTAATTTTTATTACCAGTTCAGACTGTGCTGAAGCATAGTGGACCCCTTTGTCTGAATGACCTCTGTCAATGATAGCACCACTGTTTACCATAGGTTACTCTTAAAACCTATTGTTGTCATTGTTGTCGTTGATTGTTGAATGTAAGTACAGTGTGAGTTACTGTGAACCAGATTCAAATTCCTTATAAATGATTTCTAATAAACACGATTGTGATTCGATTCTGAATGAGTACACAATTCACACTTCTCACAGTCAAGCATAAAGATTATATTCTAGATTTTTTTTAGGACATGTCAATTTAGGTTTTTATAAAATGCTACATTATACTGCATGATGTGTTCACGCATTCATGTCTCCTCTTGCAGTGCGTGTCTTGTCTGCTGTGTGTAGTTTTGTGTCGCAGAACGAAGGTAGCTGTGAGCCTTCGAGGCTGATTTTGCTTGCGCTGTCAGACTGGAGGAAAACAAGCTAACTGTAGAGTATATGTGCCAAACTGCTCGTGAGCCAGTTCGCATTCATGGCTGAAGTAAACAAAAAGAGGAGGCGAGGGCAGAACTTAGCCACAACACGGCATTAATATATGGCAGATGTTACATTTTTATCAATGGTCTACTTTTAACGGTACACTATGCGACATTTTTTAGTTTGAAATGTGCTCTAAAATGCTGCTAACTTTAAGGCTACAGGGATCTAGGTTAATTGCTCTGATTCGGCAGCAGCATAGAGAAGCATTTTGAGGGTGGGTGGGGTTTTGAGATGCAGGGAACAATTGCAAATCTTGCATATTGTACCTAAAAAAAATCCAGATTTCCCAGCTGTGACTCTATTAATGATTTGAAAAGACTGCTGTGCGTGATATAACCTGAACACCAGACGTTTTCCATTAGTTTATCATCTTTTTTGTTTCCTCGACGCATGATGGTGATGACGGTTTCCCATTTCTTTACACAGTTCTTTGCATTTTTATTGAACTCTGCACGGTCTTCAGCTGCAAGGGTTGGGCAGCAGAGAGCAGACGAGGCCATGCTCCATAGTATGGTCTGCTTCTAGCTGCTTCTGCTCTAGTTGATCAAGTTAAACCCACGGCAGATTTAATCCATGTCTGTATGTCTTTCTTTCTCGCTCTCCGTCTGTCTGTCTCTCCTATTCAAGGTGTCTGTACTGATGTATTTTACCTTTTCCTTTGCAGTGAATCAGAGATTCTTCACCATGACAAACAGTATGAGCCGTTCTACTCGTCATTCGTGGCTCTCTCGGCACATTACATCACCACAGTATGTGGACAAAGTAAGTAAATGTGTCTCTGCATATAATACACACAATAAAACACAGGCAAAAAAAACATGCATATATATTTATATAACGTGTCAAGTATCATGATTCTGTTCACTTTTGTCAAGTTATATCTTGACAGTAGTGTCTTATTTTAATCCCGGCACGTTGCATAATTGTTTGACGTAATCCTCCTCTGCGTGTTTTTCTTGTAGTCCCCAGGAACCAGTTGCTGTCTGTAGCTGCAGCATGCAAAGTTCTGATCGAGTTCTCTCTGCTGCGGCTGGAGAACCCGGACGAAGCATGCGCCGTGTCGCAGGTAAGACAAACCGCCGAGGAACAGTTCAACCAATCAAGTAATTGTACCCCTCTGCCGTGGATTCGCTGATGTTGCCTAAAAATGGGGAAAGAAGTATATTCATTAAAAATACGACATTATGTGACATTACGTATTTGTGATTGCGTAGGTTGTATTATTTTCAAATTTCCACACATTCCTCAGAATCTCAGTTAGTAAATCTGTCCCCCCCCCCAGAAACACCTGATCCTCCTGATCAAGGGACTGTGCACGGGCTGCAGCAGACTGGACCGCACGGAAATCATCACTTTCACTGCAATGATGAAGTCTGCCAAGTTGCCTCAAACTGTCAAGACGCTCTCAGACGGTGAGTACGGGGTGTCACGGCCGCTGCGCCCTTGGGCGGTTGGCGTCGGCGTTGGCATTAGTAGCTTGTTTTGCTCATTGACAGCTTTGATTCCACAATATACTGTATATTTCATTTGATTCATAGATAATCAGTACTCCTTTTTTTTATTTTTAAAAAATAAAAATAAAAAAAGGACGAGAATGAAAAGAGACCGGAAAGTGGGTTGAAGAGAGATGGAATAACATGTAGCATTAGGGCCACAGGTGGGAATCGAACCTGGATTTTAATGTTGTCCTTTTAATCCAACAGTGGAAGACCAGAAGGAGCTGCCCAGTGCTGTGAACCCAGAGCTCCGTCACAAGGAAGTGCAAATGAACTTTTTCAACCAACTGACTTCAGTTTTTAACCCTGACCTTACGACCCTACTGTCCTCTCAGTCGGCGCCACACACGCAGGTAAACCATCCACCGGCTCGCTTAAAGTTTCTCAGTAGAAACATCACGTCACGCCCCCTAAACGTCTTTTTGTTCCTTCCAACGTAGGCCGAGAGCGACTGTGACGAGCACATGACGACAGACCAGGCCGTCCAGGCCAAAATGAAGAACGCCTTTGTCTCCCAGAATGTGTCCAGCTTACAGGAACTAGGTGAAGAGATGTGAACGAGATGGTGTTTCAGGAATGTGTTGCAAACCGAAAGCATATTCCATTTCAGGAAGGTAACTCATCGTGGGTTTGTCCGTCTGTTCCCTGTGTTTCTGGTTCCTCTAGGTGGGTCAGAGAAGCTGCTGCGGGTATGCCTCAACCTGCCCTACTTCCTGCGCTACATAAACCGCTTCCAGGACGCTGTATCAGCCAACTCCTTCTTTATCATGCCCGCCACCGTGGCTGACGCCACCGCTGTTCGCAACGGGTAATCTCTCTCTCTCTCTCTCTCTCTCTCTCTCTCTCTCTCTCTCTCTCTAATGGAGTCGAGCATTCTTGGTTGTTCTGAAACACAATTGACATTACTGCTCCACCCCTCCGCCTCACACAGGTTTCATTCATTGGTCATCGACGTGACGATGGCTCTG
>OMKN01032967.1:8323-18522 GCA_900302345.1 Melanonus zugmayeri | reverse complement strand
GTGTGGGTGGGGGGGGGGGGGGGGGGCGACTGTCAGAACACTCACAAAGCTCTTGGAGTGGGGAATTATGTTTTGGACATCGCAGAACTGCATTCTGGGACTTTCTTACAGCAAAGCCTTATTCTGGCGGCCTCTGTTGCTGTTGTGAACACAGAATAGGCAGGTCTCTCAGAGGGGAAAGCCAGAAGGTTGTGTTTGGTTTCTGCAGCACCACAGTGTTTTAAACACCAAGAAGGCCATACTCAGCGAGCCAGAGCAAGCAGTTTAAGTTTCTGTATTTTGGAGGCAGTCTTTAGCGGCTACATCCAACGCCTAATCAACACTGAAAGGTCATTGGAGGAGAGTCATAGAGTTGAAATTATTTGTGTTTGACTTTAAATTTAGTTGAGCTTTCAAGGCAGCTGAACTTGCCAACTTTCAAACAGAACTGAACCAAATGCTTTAGCATACCGTTCTAGAAAATCCCACATTAAAAAGAATGACCTTATGTTTCGATTGGCACGTTCTGCTTTCATAGGAGTCAAGTTAAATCACAAATTCCTTGAAAAGCTGAAAACCGTGAACCTGTCCATTAAGCTTAAGCAGATCACCCTGCTGAATGCTAAATCGTAGCGTATGGAAGCATATTGAAAGTAATAGAACTAATTAAATGAAGGGAAATGTACTTACTAGTTACATCAGCAGTACATTAAGGCCGCTAACCCCGGTTCCTCATCAATCCAAAGTTGTCTCCAGTAACTCGTGACTCATTTGAAATATTATCACTTGTGTCCTTGAAGCTAGCACTGCACTAAGGGGATATTTTTAGCAGCTATTAGCAAAAAGTAATGCTATTAAACTAATAGTGAAAAAGGTATATAATGGGTGTAATAAAAAGTTGTAATAGTGTAAAAGGAATGCTAATAGCTAAAAGAGTACTATCATTTTTAACTATTCTTTACACATGCTGTGCTGATGCTGTAGTTTTTATGCGTTGCGTGTGTTGCTATTGCTAGCTGTTAGCGCTGTCGCCGGTGGTGGTTAACGGTACTCTTGGCCCCCCGACTGGGTCCCCAGACTGTGAAGCTCCCCAGGGGGCCTGGCGGAGCATCATGTTCCCCATAAATCACAGCAACCACAGCACTGTCACATTAACGTTTAGCCCTGCCACGTTAGTGTTCAGCGATGTGCTAGCTGGACCACAAGGGTCACAAGAAAGAAAGATTTATAATCACACAAATTAATATTTACTATATGTATATACTATATATTTACAAATTAGTATTACGATTTAGATATTTAGAAGATGCTTTTATCCAAAGCGACTTACAGTGAATTTACACAGATTAAGGAGCAGGCAGGGGATAGGCATCTTGCTCAAGGATGCCTAGTACAGGCACATTGGGGGATCAAACCCAGTACCTTTCGGCTGGGTGTTGAACACCTAGCCACGACATTATCCTGCCGCCTGTATTAATAAGGGTATTATTCAAATTGTTCTAAAGTTACACAAACATATTGGGGGTGAAAGAGAGTGGAACTGGTTTGTGTTTGTTTGTGGATTTCTTGCAGTATAAATAGTTGACTTAGTTTAAGATGTAGGTTTGACTTTACACAGTTCACTATGTGGAGCTGAAGAGGTAATGCAGTAGGTCACGGGTAGCATAAATGGAGGTGTAATAGAAACCAGAGCTAGAGTTTACACATTTTATGAGCTGTTATTGATTACAGCTCATAACAGACTTTCGATCAAAGAATCACATTATAGAACTGCAAACAGCTTTAAGACCTAGGTCCAAATTATAGCTGAGAACACACTGTGTGTCTGTGTGTGTGTGTGTGTGTGTGAATTAGTGACAGCACTCAGTTTGTCAAAAACATTTGAGTTTTTTGCTACACTGTGTGTGTGTGTGTGTGTGTGGGAGGGGGAGAGTCCCCCTATCTGATTGTGATTTACTCTTTCAGTGATTCTGTGTTTAATCAAGCAGCTAGTGAGGAGAGCTCTCGCTGCTAACATACAAAGCCCCTGCCTGCTCCTCAGATCCTTGCAGATAAAAGTCAAGTCCAGTTTTCACGGTACAGCGTAGGCTTGATATGGGTTTTAGTTTGAGGTTTTTCAAGTTTGAGACGGGGAGGGTGGTATAAATGTCAGTGAATGACCTTTTAAGAAGTAATTTACTCAGTCCAGAGGGCTGATACAGTGCCTGCCTGTCCGTGGCTGCTTTCACTTAAAAAAAAAACGGCCACAAACCTGTACACTCCAGCTCCTAGGGAGAGAGGCACGCAGGCAGTTGCATAAATATGTGCTTCCCGTGCACGCACCCAAACATAAATAAAATCATGCAAATGTATGTGTAAAATGAATGGGAAGTGAATGCAAATGTCACAGCCAGCCTAAGCTGACAAGATACCTGGATTCCTACTAGGGCTTAGACAACCTCCTATATGGGACTAATAATGTATTCCGTGGATGGTGGTTCAGTGGGCATCTCAATTGGCATGTAGGCTATGGAGATCCAGAGCTGTTTTGGTGGTCTTTTGATATAGCCACCAAACCAAGATAGGCTAATTATAGCCGGCTTGTGTTTGGGTTTTCTAAAATGTGCCTCATTAGTTCGGGGACAGGAAGACAAACTACCCGTCCCAGATTAATAGCCAGGGTGCATTTGGTAGCCAATGCTTGGATGTCACACTGAAAAGGGCATTTTTGTCATTTCTTTTCTATCTATCCACATGTTTTTCTTTTCTTTTTTTCACCATCTTGGCTGGATGCTTTCCAAGCTTCTCTGCTTTTTTTCAGTGGTGTAATTTACTCTTGGTGGTTTGGCACTGGGTGCAGAAAAGGTTCAGGGATAAGGGCAACTGTAATTCTGTTTTTCTTATTGTCAATGAAATAACCTAAAGCTCCAATGTTTCCTTTCTGTCTAGCCATCAGAGAATGAACACGCAGACAGAGACAATCAGACAATTCTATTATTTTTCCAAAAAGACGTTTTAAAACAAGTCTGGATTGGATTGATCAGCAGAATCTGTTCATCCGGTCAATTAAGAAACTGACCGGACGAACAGATTCTGCTGTATTTCCATCCCATTTCCTCTACTGTTGCTTAACGCAGATGTTTTTGGAAAACAGCACCTCAGTCAAAGTGGTTGTAAAAGATGGATTCTGCTGACCAAAGCAACTGGGAGGCTTTGTGATCTGTGTTAATGTATTTTTGGATAATAACTGAAGGTAAGCATATTAACTGATGGGTGGATATAATGTAAGAGAAGACCTTTGAATTGGTTCATTTGCGAGATCAGCATTCGAAACATAACACATAGAATTACACCTGCCGTACGGTGTAAACCTGCTTTGAAAGGTTGAGAAAGTTGTAACTAATATAACAGCAGCCAAACGGTATCTACCGGTGTGTGTATGCCTTTGGATTGCAAGTGGCTCATTGAAAGCCAAGGCTATTGAACTCACTGTACTGCGCCCACGGATCATTAGCGGTGTGCACCGCATGCTAGCACAGCAGGTAGGGTAGATGCGCACACATGTTAGCAGTGGCACAGCACACCCGGGAGGCGTGTGTGTTCGGTTAGCCTCGCTCTTGATGGCGCCACCTGCTCAGGCAGCCATGCGCACTGGCAAAATTAGGCTCGGAGGGAGCCTAGCGTTGGCGGCGACGCAAGTGTTGCCATTTGACTGAAGCACTCTTCACGCAGAAATGATATCGCAGGTGAGGGGTGTGTACTCGGATGTGTGTACTCACCACTGTGGCCTACACACTCGAGGGCTTTAAGTGTGCATGTCCAACTTGCGAAAGGCAAGCGAGCGTGTGCTTAGATGTAAAGTGTTTTGAATGTGATTTCATTTTACACATGTTTTTCTAGCGCTCATTAACAAGGCACTGCTGAAGAGGGTCTGTGCACTTCTATTTCTCATTTGAATCCATTCCTTTCTGTAAGTAGGTGTGTCATGCTTGTTTTGCCATTTTGAGACTCATTGGCTTGCTGCTCCAGGAATCAAACTTGTGACTTTCTGGTTTACATCTGGAGTGTTGAGTTGATTCTGTGGCTAACAATGAAATCTCCACCCTTGTTCAGCTGGTCTACCGTTCCTCCACTGGAAGACAAATGATTAAATGTCTCTATGTTTTAAAAAGTACTTCCTTGTATGACCTTGTAATCGACCATGGCCAATCACGTGACCTCGGTCACTCTGCAATCTCCGTTACTCCTCTTGGCCTATCGATCCCCTGCCACCTCCCGTGTGATTGGTTTAGACTGCAGGTAGAAGGGAAGCTGCCAAAACATGTTTTTTCAATAACAAGACCGGATCAGATCAGTAATGCAATTCTTTTCACTGCACCAAATTCAGGTTTTTTAGATACATTTGGATGAAAACTAATTTTCATTTTCTGTCTGAAGGGAATCTTGGTGTGAGAAGCTTAATTGGCTAAGAGGTCACCAGAGGTCATCAGGTTGACTAGTACCACTAGCACCTCCCAGATCCATTCAATCCATTTAGATTTTCTTTTTACTGATTAGACATAACATTGAGCCCTTTTCATCAAGGTTAAATCTTTTTGTGTCCAAACACAATCTTAAAGGGAAGTGAAACTAAATCATTCATAATCGTTATTTGCGAATTAGCATAAAAGTGCTGTAGGTAAGATTTAAGAGTTATAATTTTTGTGGAATTAGTTAGACATGCCATAGACAGTCAGCTATTAGTGAATTAAGTGCTCTGAGATTATCTGTTCTGGTTGACTGTGCCTGTCTCGTTAGATTTTAGACCTTTCCTGGCTCATTTCTGACCAATCAGGGCATCTCTTCCCTGATTGGTTCAGGTAATCCATCTTGAATCCATTAAAAGACATAACATACATACAACCATTTGCAAGTGTAGTATGGAGGATGTCAGAGGCCGGGTTAGGGTTAGGAAGATAGTTTTCAGAGTTTTGCAGTGAGCGTGTGAGCCAGTAGAGGGCACTGTGGGCCTTGTTCTCAGCCTCTGCCCTTCCCCTGTGTGAGTGGACCAGCAGCCATGCTGGAGCAGGAGATTTAAACAAAGGGGGTTAATATCAATCAGTGTGTGCGTAAACACACTCATAACTCACTAGAGTAATGAAGCAGCGGTGAGTCAGCCCTTTTCCCTGTGTGTATGTGTGTGTGTGTTATTGCTAGGTATGCTTGTGCCTGTTTGTGTTTTTTCTTGGTGTGTCTTTTATTTGTATTTTATTTGTTTGCATGTGTGTGTATGTTTTTTTTAGTGGTGTTTTTGGTACCTGTGTGTATGTTTCCCTATTTGTGTGTGTGTGTGTGTTGCACACATTACAGTAAGCACACGCCCTAAGCTGTGTGTTGTACAGAGGTACCAAGGAGAGACGGGACTGAGTTTAAATGTAGTCTCCGTTCCTGCGTTGGCGCTGTAGCGCCTCACTTTTACACCTAAAATCAAATCTCACAAAAACTCCTGACTCAGCGTTTTTAGCTCATTCATCATACTTGTAGGACAACAGAGAGAAATGTACGCATGTTCTGCTGAGAACTTCATAAACTGAGCTCCCCCCCCAGCACATTTCACCATTATGAGTAGCATTTGCCCCCTCTCCCTTTGTGTTTTTAATCTCGTCATTACATTTCTGTCTTGGCTTGTTTATTGCTTTGTCCTCTCGACCTTTGGTTTCACATATAATTACCATCATCATTCCTGCTGTCTGAAGATGCTAATAAACTATAAATCATTATAAGAGGAAAAAAGGAAGAGCGTTTTCTCAAGTGTTTCCAGAACGGATAGTAGAGCTGTTCTAAGTGTCCGTCGTCTGTAATCCGGCATCAACACAAAACCGCCCACGAAAAAGGATCACCCACTCAACAAATCACAAAGGTACTTAAGTACGCTCTGTGATGTTTACTACTGTTGCTAAGCAAGCTACTGTTGCCTCACATTATATAGGCTCACTAGCACAAATGGCAGGCGACTCCGGCTATGCTGAGATCATACCGCTATGCTAACCCTATGCTAAGATTATAAATATATGCTTAGATAGACGCTAACGCTAATCCAGAGATGAGCGATGGGAGAGCAACGAAAAATGCAGTATGTAATCACTTACAAGTCATTAGGAGACATGCATTAGACACACACACACACACAGGGCTGTCATGTATGCTCCTGGGGCGCATGCTGTGGGTGTGCTGGAATCAGCCTCGCTCCCCGCTCATCTCGCTCTACATTCAATTACCGTCGCCCACAAATGACTGGAGGAATCTAAGCATGAGCTGCGCGCTGCCCACGCATCACGTTTTCTCTCTCTATCTCTCTCTCTCTGCTCCCCTTCTATCTCTCTCTACATCCTATCCTCCTTCTGTTTCTTTTTTTCTTTCCTCCTCCCCTCGGGCCCACGGTCAAAGTGTTGCGGTGTTGTCTGAAAACAACTTGCATTCGGGTTTCTGCTCTCTCCTACTTTTGATGTCGTCGACATTGATTAGAGTGTAAATGGAGTAAACACCAACCTCCCACATCTCTGGATGTTTTGAAACACCAACCGCTGAAATATGTTGATCCGGTCTCTTTCCTTGAGTTGCACAGGCACGCAGAAACCACACACACACACACACACTCTCTAAGTCTGCCCGTGTGTAGATATATATTGAGCACACACTTTTCAGCCCAAGTGAGCTCTATGCACACACACAATGACACATACTGATTGACATACCTGATTGTGCATATGACACATATTGATTGACATACCTGATTGTGCATAGTACACACATATAGACAAACACACACACACACAGCATTGTACATACACGTGCACACGCAGCCATATACATAAATACAAATTACACACCAAGTAGTACCTTGCAAAGATGCTTGGTGGTTTCCTCCATCTTGGCTCCTTGCTCAGTCTCCCCAGGGTGCATGTGACATCTAAGCATGATGTAAAGATTAAAGACAATAAAGGAATGTGGAGGACTTGTGATTAGTGGTGGTTAGTGGTGGTTTTTCACATGGACAAATACCCCAAGTTTCATTCTGACCTTACATGTCATTCCCTCTCTCTTTCAAATCATTTTCATGTACACTTTCCTGTCTGTCTTCACAGTCCTGTCCAAAAAAAGCCCATATCAAAATATATAAAAAGTGTCCTTCAACAGACAATGTTTGTGAGAGATCCTTTCTTAGTTAAAGACGCGGACCAATGTCCGTGTCCGCGAACCGTGGACCGATGCATTTGGTCCGCACGGACCAATGCATTTTGTGCGACATTCAAAAGTGTCCTTCAGTAGGATCCTCAACTTCTAAATGGCTTCACCCTGCACTCTTTAGCCTCCAGCGGCTCTCTAGCATGTTACCTGCTAGCTCTGCGCTGCGGCTCATGGCTAAAGTTTAACATGCAGTCGTGTGTAACCAATGACACGCTGCCTGTAGCTAACGGCTAACAAAAGAGCAGGTGAGTCAGCGTGCCGTGCGCTCTTTTTTTTTACTTAAAAAAACTTTTTGAGGAAACTTGGGTCGAGAACCAAACCCCTCTCTCTCACCTCCCGTAGGGAACTGGGTATGACAATAAGAACGGATGGTAATTCATCATTAAAGCAATTCCATCTCTGCATAAAGGCAAGCCTGCTCGTGGTACGGTGATCAGGATGGGGCATACAGGACTCTGAAGTGCTCCCCCATTTGTCTCCCACTGTTTGGGGACTTGGTTCCAGGTGAGAAGAGGCCATTTCACGAAACAAATTGAGCTTGAATTCAGGCCAAGGCGATGCAAATGTGTCCACACAGCGCAACCATTCTTCACCTGCAAGTTTATTCAGTCAATGGCAGCGGTTGCCGTTATGAAACTCAATTTTAATATATTTTAGAATGTTAAATTAGTAGTATATAACCACTCATCTCTAAAGGGTTCTCACCTTGTCAAGCCAAGATTAATTGTGTGCAGTCTGTTTTAAGGGAATTGTTGGGGAAGTGCTATCGTTAAAGAATACCTTATTCACACGATAGAGTAAGACTTTATTAATCCAAGATGGGAATTTTTGGTGTGACAGCAGCAGAATTACAGGACAGTAAAAATAATTAAAAGAGATACAAATGTTTAAATAAGCCCTGCATAAAAAAAATCTACATTCCGGGAAATCATGAGAATCCCTACGATCATGCAAGAGCATTATATGCATTATAGGGTCACACACCCACCAAACAACAAGTAATCCAAAAATACGGTTCTGTCAGCGCACACTTTTGAACTTCTGGCGACGCTGGGCTAAAGATAGCTTCTCCCCCGGCCAGCTGTGGAATGCTAACCTCAGCGTTGCATCCTGAGACAGCGCCGGACCGCAGGGAAAGTGCGGTACTGTGGTCTTCATTATAAACTACAACAAAGACATCCCATTATTTACAATCAATACACAATTCCGGAGGCAGGGCGGATAGCGTGTTCATGTCCATTCATATTTATTTATTTACATTATTTTCCATCTTGGGCAGATCTGGAACTGTGGCAGGAGATGTGGATAGGAAAGAGAGAGGTCTCTCGTCCAACTTTTAGAGGTAGCATAGAGAAGCAAGGCTCTTGACTTTGAATGGAGAGAGAGAATGGGAGGGAGGGAGGGTGACAGAGGGAGAGATAGAGGAAATGACGCAAATACTATATAGCTGCCATTTAATAAATGTGACATTTATTCTTAGAGAAGTGATGAATAGGATTAGATTCAATTAGGTGATCTCAATAAACCCTCTGGGGAATTTCATTTCAACAGCGGAAATGGAATCAAGCAAATTATCCGGACTTGCAAAGAGGAAAATGGTTTTAGAAACGGGATTATAGATACTGACTCGTTTGTAGATAGTACATATTAGCTGTTATTAATAGTTGACTAGTTCAGTTGGTGATCCTAATAGTACATAAAGTAAGCGAAGGGTAACATTGTATTTCACTATAGTGATACAGAATTGTACAGTACCATTGTATTAGGTGATAGCAAACTAGTTCAGTTGGTGGTTTTAATAGTAGGCCTATATATGGCAAGTACATCCTCAAAGGGCAAAGTACTCTAATGGTAAATGGACTGCATTTATATAGTGCTTTTATCCAAAGCACTTTACCATTTGTAAAACCCTTTTCCCTGTCATCTGCTATCTTACAGTTTTTACCATTGCTTACAAACTAAAATTAAAAATAACACTCAAGAAGCAAAACCACAGCCCAGATCTGCACAACTATAAGCACATTCTCAGCCTCACACTTTTTGCAAAACACTACACACACTTCATTAGACACAGAAATCTAACATGATGTCACTTCTTTACCATTTCAAAACACCATGTGCCATTCAAGATGCCACACCCATGGACCATTTGGTCAATACATGTGCCACCTGGTCAAACACCTTATTGCTTAATTGTTAACTCATCAGGATGTAAGCAATATAAAAATACTACAGGTGAGTACCTTTTTACAACAATGGAAGACTTTTTTTTGTAAATTATTTTTTTTTGTCCTTAAAGTTTTCTTTTCTGTTTACTGTATTCGATAGAGTATATTTTGTGTTCACACAACTGTAATGCATACTGTATGTGCTGTGCATATGTTGCACTGATCTGTTGTGGAGAAAGCTAAAAAAGGTTTTGTTTCAACAGTATATTTGTGTTTCTGCACATTTCTGTAGACTTGAACAATCTCTCTCAGAATTCTCTACATCTCTCTCTCTCTACAATCTGGTAATATGAATGAAGTGTGTACCATTTGGTGCCAAAGTTTGATTTTGATGTGTTTATGTAGTTTTTAATGCAGTGCTTAATTTTGCAGCATATATGAGGTGTTTTGTATGGTGTCCCTGAGGGTCAAAACTACTACTAACATTTCAGAAAACACGACATTTCACAAAACGCAACGACATTTCAGAAAAGGCAACATTTCAGATTACAGAAAGGGTAGGAAGGGGGCGGGTCTTAGGGGGGCTCTGGGAAGGTGCACGACCGAGAACTTGGTGTGTCCTTACGTGCTATTGAGTTGTGCAAGTTGGCGTGGTTGCGGCCTACAGTAACCTGTGTTACCAATTTAATAAAATAATATTTCCCGACAACCTGGTGTGGTAATAATAGGCAAGTCTCAAGTGAGTCCTAAGTCATAGAGCTAAAGTCAAGTCAAATCTCAAGTCAGTCATTTTGGGTCTTCAAGTCTCATGTTTGTTTAATACCAGTTCCGGGGGGGGGGGGGGCC
>OMKN01032964.1:0-15762 GCA_900302345.1 Melanonus zugmayeri | reverse complement strand
TGTTTACAGTTTCACCTGATCCTTGTCATCAATAAACCCGTGGACGAAGAAAACGCTTTGCAGAGTCATTGGTGAAAGGAATGAGTTTAGCTGGCTGCCAAGCTACGATCTGGGGGCAGCACAAGTATTCATGGCCTCGCCTACTTTGGCTTGCGCCCGCCCGCAGGAAATCTGCTGCCAGCAGTCAGAGCTCGAAGTACTACGTGAATTTATCTGTGTTCTGATCATTTTGACCACAGTGACTTTTCCAACGTCGGTGCCTACATTAGTGGTTTTGCTGCAAGGTTGTTCGAGATACTTAAAAGATGCTCAAAGATGCTGGCACGAGGACTCTGTCGGTGATTGTATTTGTTGACCATGGGGGGGGTCTGGCGTGAGGACTCTGTCCGCGATTGTATTTGTTGACGGAAGGGGGGGCTGGCGCGAGGACTCTGTCCGCGATTGTATGGTCCCGTTAAAAATGAAATTTTCATGAATTTAGAAATACCTGTGAAATGTCCGGGCAAAAGAGGACGTTTGGTTAGCATCTAAGCATGTATGAAATGGGCACAAGCCAGAGATGGAAATTAGCACCAGCCACCAGCCAAATGCTGTTGAAATATACAGTATTAGTGGCTTGTAGATTCCAAATACATAATAAAAATGTACCGTTGGTTTACTATTGTGTGGTTGGTGGATTTGACCAAGTGGATATAAGTGCGAGTACAAGTGGCTGTATCTCCGAAGACATTTTGTGCATCAGTTCGTAGCACGGTACAGTCGACAGAGCGGTGCCAGCTTAGTGTTGATATCGCCTCTGATTGGCTAACATCACTGTGACAGGCAGTGCTGTTAGCCAATCAGAGGCAAGTCATTTAAACGTCACAAATATTCATGAGTAAGGGCCGAAAACGGGTCGTTCTTTCCGCCCACATCATTCACCTAACTAGAACAGCCTGAAACAGGCGCACGGGAGCATTTTTTTCACCAAAACCGGCTCAGAGGGCATTCATTAATACTAGAGACCACGCAAAATTGATGACAAAACGATGCAATGACACCTTTAAGAAAAATGGTTGAAATGTTTTAAACTTTTGGTTTTTTTTACACCATTTTTTTCTACACAAACAACGATAAACGATAAATCGTGTGCCTGCTTTTGTTTATTTTTATGAATTGCCTCGCGGGCCGGACCAAATGGTCTCGTGGGCTGTATACGGCCCGGAGGCCGGAGGTTCCCCACCCCTGATTTAAATGAATAAATTCCATATCCCGTTGCCAGGTTTCAGTTAGGAATAAGAAAGACAAATTTTCCCTTGTAAGTAACTTGTTTAGTGTCTCAGACTTGTTCGCCACAGGCTGTGCATTTGTCAAACACATTTTGGTTGAGGAAAACACTGTGTTGTCATGTAGGGGGACTGATATTAGATTTGATGACAATACAGAATGCTTAAAATACCAGTAGTTAATATTTGATCTGGGAGTAATCCTAACAGGAATGCTAGACAGTTGAATAGAACTGGAACTAGACAGAGCCAAATTGTGATAAGAGTCAGAAAGAGTATAATGACAGCAGACTCCCTGATTGTCAGGAGGTAAAAGCCTTGCAGGAGCGTTAAGGTTAGTTCAATGTTTGTGGATAAAATACGTGATCCTTCTTGGCAAGGGTGGAGGCCGTCTCCCTTAAAAAATGTCAGTCCGGTTCAGGTAGGAAGTACGGTATGTATGTATGTTTTTTTTTACTTAACTTACTGAAAATTATTTTCCACCTCCTCATGTTTGGTGGAGAATAACCGCATTAACAGATACCTCTGCATTATTTGTTATCTTATCTGTCAAGTTGTAGCTGAATATCCCCTTCTCCTCCCCCAGGAACCTCCATGCTCCAGAAACTGATTGAGGAGAACGATAAGTTTGTGGTCTTCTCAGAGGAGGATTCTGGGTTGGGCGAACCGCTGTGTGGCATCGCCGCGTCTCAGACTGACGACGTCTACAACCGCAACTGGTTCATTGAGTTGGTCAACTGTCAGGTAACTGACACAACACTGACCGTTTGCTCTCTTCATGTTTGTATCTGGTACTCTGTTTGCCCAGTTTCCTTACCATCTAGTATTTTGTAACTTATGATGATGTACACATACTTTCCTGCAATGGTCATCTGTGGTCCAGCTCACAACTCAAATTACTTCTCAGAAATCAAATGAATCTCGGACGCATTGAAGACTCAATTAGATGTTGATCACCAATCACAGGCGTTGATTAATGCAACTGCATTGATTATTAATATTGCATATGTCAAATAGCCTCTTTATTTATTTTAAATGGAATCAATGTCTATATGATATTTAAACCTAGATGGCCTGCAGTCTACTGGTGTTGATATTGAGGATAGGTGCGACGGAGCTGTGTATAATAGGACGGGACTCGGCAGGGACCTCACGATACGATATTACATATATTATACACCGACTTTTGAGTGCCGATACGATATGTATTGCAATTCTGTAAAAATTGCGATTCTGCAAAAATTGTGATACAATATCACCATCTTTTTGTGTGATTTTGTCTTTGTGGTTTATGGGTATGGGTATAATGTTGGGGTCCAGGATATACAGGTCCATCGTGTCCGCCATCGTTTTATATATGAAAGTGGTTGAACAGAAGCTGATGCGAATCAACTATAGATTAATAAAAAAAAAATGTTTATCAACCTGATGATGCATATTGTATTGTGGAATCAAAGAATCCCAATTCTATTTTTTCTATAGCACCCTTGTTGGCGTGTGCAGAACGAGTGAAGTGAAAATCCAATTAGAAATGGTTGCTGGTGAGTGACCCACACTTCTACTCCCATGCTTGACTCCCTTCACCAGATGATGCTTCGGGGCACGGAGACGGCCGGCTGCGTGCTGGTGTCCGCCGCCAAGGCCCAGCTGCTGCAGTGTGAACACCACCCGGCCTGGTACAACGACACACTCAAGCAGAAGACCACCTGGACCTGCCTGCTGGACGGCATGCAGTATTTCGCCACCATGGAGCCCAACCCCTCCGAGCAGGAGGACCGGCAGCTGTGGCTGGAGGTAGACTTACGGGCCTTGTTCACCTAGCGGCCATCTTGGTTCCATCACCCAGCTAGCGTTTAGAACCAAGATGGCCAGTTTGCACCAGAACGCTCTGGCACTCACAATGGAGAAGTAAGGAATGAAACGATCCAACTGGAGACCAGATGATAAGGTGACCATGTTGGTCCAAGAGCTCGGTTGGGAATTTGGCCAGGATGTCTCTCTCTAGTTATTATGTTTTGTTTTGTTTTTTGCTTCATGTGCAACTAAGGGTTTTGGTTGGGATCTTTTTTTTTACCATTATGTGCAAAGTGCTGTGAGCAGCCTCAGTGACTAGATAAAGCACCACAGATGTTTTTTCCTCCATTTATGTCACATTGATAAGGTGGCTGCAGTCCCAGGTGTGACCTGCTGTGGGCGCTGTTGTGTGTTTTCAGGTGAAGAACATCGAGGAGCACAGGGAGAGGAACCTGGACTCTGTGTTGGAGCTGATGGAGAGTGGACAGGCTGTGGGCGGGATGGTCAGCACCACGACAGGTACGCTGCTACGTCACCTGTTCATCACCACCACACCACAACAAACACACATGTCTTCCTTTTTTTGTTGACCCGGAGGTACTGTGGTCTGTGCTATTAAAATGCTGAAGCCATTACATTGATTTGTGGTTTTGTGATTTGTCTTGAAGTGTCTCATTGCTCTGTGTGAGGTGTGTTGTTGCTGTCATCTGCAACATAAGGGCCACAGATAACATTTGTTGATGCTTGATGTTTGAATGATGTTTATTGTACAGGAAGTACAATACAGTACAAAAAGCAATTTGTACAGTAATTTGCCACATTTTCTAAGGCATAACAATATTTGTAAATGTTGTTCCTAATTGATTAACAGCTATTTAAATCAAATCTGAAATGTGTAAAAAAAAAAGTAAGGTATATCTCCTGAAGTGTTGTTCCCTTGGCGGTGCAGACTGGAACCAGCCGGCGCAGGTGAACGACACACAGCAGGTGCAGCGCATAATCTCTCGCTGTAGCTGCCGCATGTACTACATCGGCTACAGCCATGACATCGATCCCGAGCTCGCCACGCAGATCAAACCACCGCAGGTCCGGTACAACCACGAGAAGGAGGATCTGCTCAAGAAGCAGGCCGGTAGGTCCTGGTCTTACAGGAAAATATCAAAAAAATATTATCCACAAAAGATATTATCCACATGAAGATCATGGGGATAATTCATACATTCTTAGCATTCTTAACATTGGGCATACATTCTTAGCATGGCTTTCTCCCCAGTGGGAATTGAACCCCCTAACCCTGGTAGGGTTGTCACGCTCTACCAGTTGAGCTACACGAGACCACTATCTTTTGAATATAATAAAGATCTTCAATAAACTACTGGAAATGGCTTTGCTGCATCTCTACTCATTTAGCCTTATCTAGCCCTCCTCACATTCACTACTTTGCCTTTTAAAGCAAAATCCAAAACGTGTGCATGTATTTGTATAATGGACTCATTGCACTGTGATTGGTTCAATCAGTTGCCAAGTCAACCATGGACATGGTTAAATCTAGCCAAACTTATATCCCAAGAGGTTTAAACCTCAAGTGGAGCTGTAGAGAAGAAAAACTTTATCATCTCAACATACCGATGCTCTGTTGATTATTTGTTTGTTTTCTCCACCAGGTGCTGTGGACACCTTCACCCTGATCCACCATGAGCTGGAGATCTCCACCAACCCCGTGCAGTATGCCATGATCCTGGACATCGTCAACAACCTGCTGCTACACGTGGAGACCAAACGCAAGGTAGGAAGACACTGTCCCATCTCTAGACTTTAGTATATGATACCTCGTACATACACACAACATTTCTCATTTTGTGTGTGTGTGTGTGTGTTCGCGTTTGTGTCATACGTATGACTTTGTTTGTGTGTGTGTGTTTGTGTCATACGTGTGACTGTTTGTGTGATCGTGTGTGTCCCTGTGTGTGCGTGTGTGTCTCCAGGAGCACAGTGAGAAGAAGCAGCGTGTGCGTTTCCAGTTAGAGATCTCCAGTAACCCTGAGGAGCAGCGCAGCAGCATCCTCCACCTGCAGGAGGTGGTGCGTCAGCATGTGGCCCAGATCCGCTGTCTGGAGAAACAGATCTACTCCAACATCAGGGTGAGAGACCACCTCAAGCTAACACAAACCCTTAAGATCCTTCTCCACTGATTCCTCCATTTACTAACACTGCTGCATTAGTTTACTTTTTTCCTTGTTTACACTCTTTGCTTAGTTTTGTAGCATATTTTGTCATATTTTTGTAATAAGAGGTATATACAGTAGGGTTCATAACTCTTGAGGCCACTATTATTATTGGTTGATTTGTTTTTTACTATATTAAGTCCCAAAACATTTAAATTATTCAATATTGTGTATGTTTTGCCTCTTCATCGTAGTCTCCAGCATTTTATGAAACGACAACTGTTTTTTCACCAACTCAAAGGGTATCCAGGCTGACTTGACTTGTGTGGATCAAATTGTATACCTCTTTTCCAGAAGATGTGCTTATAGCTTAATCTATTCTAACAAAGAGAAATGTAACGAGAGAGAACCTGTGATCTCCTGTTTGTCTGCAGACCCAGCCCGAGGAGCAGAGTGGTGAGGACCTAATGGAGATCAACCTCCGGCTCCAGAACCAGCTGAACCAAGAGAAGACCGACATGCAGATGAAGAGCGAGGAGCTCAACATTCTCATCAGGTTAGTTATGATTTTTATCAGTGTGGATGAAATATGCTGTGTCATGCTGTATTAGACTAGATTAGACTAGAACAGGAACTTCTTCTTCTTCTTCTGGCTTGTGTGGCAACACACATCCGCCCTGCTTTGTGCAAGTAATTTATCCAAGTGTCTAACTGTGTACCATTCTGCTTTTTTTTTGTGTTTGTGTGTGTGTTTGTATGCGTGTGCGCATGCATGTGTGTTTTTTGCTTGTGTATGTATGTGTGTGTGTGTACGTGCACTTGTGTGTGTTCTAATGTATTTGTGTGTATGTGTGTGTTTTTTTGTGTGTTTTTTGTATGTGTGTGTGTAGGTGCGTATGTGTGTCTGCTTATGTGTATGTGCATGTTCTAGTGTGTGTGCTTGTGTGTGTGCTTATGCAGGTGTGTGTGTTTGTATGTGTTCTAATGTGTGCGTGCTTCTGCGTGTGTTCTAATGTGTGTGTGTGTGTGTGTGTGTGTGTGTGTGCGTGCACCTTAACCCTCCTCCCAGGTGCTTCAAGGACTTCCAGCTACAGCGGGCCAACAAGCTGGAGCTGCGCAAGCCGCCGGAGGACGTGAGCGTGGTGCGGCGCACAGAGATCTACTTCGCCCAGGCGTCCTGGTGCCTCACGGAGGAGGACGGCCAGTTGGGCATCGCCGAGCTGGAGCTCCAGAGGTTCATGTACAGCAAGGTGGGTGGGCCCAGCACTTCAATCAGATCAGATCATGTTTTAATTTGTATGGGCCCGATTTGCCTAGCGGCCATATTGGTTCGAAACAGTAGGTAGGGTGGGTGGAAACTGAATGCGGAATCGAGCGACCGAGCTGTCTTTACCCCATGTAGTGTGACATTGTCAAAAGCTTGCAATGTGTCTGCCAGGAACACCCCAGGATGCCTGATGTAAAGTCTAGCATGTTTAAATTTTGGATTGTTCTCAGATTGTCAACTATTCCCACTGACGTTGACCAATTAAATCTTGGCCCCTCCTCCCCGATGCCACGCTAGGTTGTGAAGACGGAATGCGTTGCGGTCAAACATGTAGCATCTCCTGTATCCGGGACAAGACACGCCCATCGTCCTCATTAGACATAGTGACCAAATGATGTGTAGCCTGGTTCAGTATCCTCAATCAGCGTTACAATCTCAAAGGCATTCACAGTCTACATCTGGAAAGTTGACCCCCTTATTATACTAATCGTTGCAGCTCAACAAGTCTGACGATACTGCTGAGCATCTCTTGGAGCTGGGCTGGTTCACCATGAACAACCTGCTGCCCAACGCGGCTTACAAGGTGAGCACCCTCCATGCATCCATCACTACAGTACATTAGACAACACATTGTTCCATCTCTAAGGTGACAACACATAGGCAACGTATGCTTTCCGAATGACTCGTTTTACTTTTGCACCAGCCTTGGGCGACATTTAAATAGCATTTGAAGTTGTAACATGATGCAGTTTTTTTATACACAAAGCAGAAAAGTGGCTGTAAATTGCACACATGAATAACCCTCATGTCCTTGGTTTCCTCTGTGCAGCGTGTGAGGGTATGTAGAGCACTGGCACAGCGACACTAAGTTGTTGCTGCTGTTGTTGTTGTGGTGGTGGTTGTTGTTTTGGACTCCATCTTGTGTGTCCAGATGGATCATCCCAGCAACTCCTTCATGTTTCATGTTGCACACTGACGGATCCATTTGCTGCATGCGTACCCAAGAATGCTTTCAACCAATGCATACAGTGCTGTGTTCATCGTGTTTTTTTTTCTTCATCAATCTCTTATACTTTTATATACTTGTATTTGATCTGTGATCTTTAAATGGTGGATCTTTAACTGGAGCTTAACCGTTAACCGGGCGGGAGTGGCTCAGGAGGTAGAGCAGGTTGCCAGTTGCCGGTTCGATCCCTGGCTCCTCCTAGCTGAGTGTCGAGGTGTCCCTGGGCAAGACACCTAACCCTAACTGCTCCTGACGACCTGGCTGTCGCCTTGCATGGCTGACATTGCCTTCGGTGTATGACTGTGTGTATGAATGGGTGAATGTGATGCAATAATTGTAAAGCGCTTTAAGTGGCCACTGGTTTGAATAAATGCAGTCCATTTACCATTTAACCGTTCATTTTCACCTGCAGGTTGTCCTGCGTCCTCAGAGCCAGAGTCAGTCTGTTCGTCAGTTCGCTCTGCGTATCTTCAGCAAAGTGCGCCCCCCGGTGGGCGGGATCTCTGTGAAGGAACACTTTGAGGTGACGCCAAACTACATTCTACCTATTCACTTCACACAATATTCAAATATCAAATATAACAGCTATATTCAGGCTTAGGACAGGGTAGGAAATGTACATGTTTTTTAAGGGGCAATTTGTGCCCCCACTGACTTGGCTTTTTTTTTTTTAATGGGGGCACTTTTTGAAACTTGTGAAATAACATTTAACCTTTGTTCAGAAATAATAAATATACTTATTTAGGCTTACAGTATACAATATGAGCAATTGTCATCAAATGACAATAATAAGACTATTAGGCAGTCTACAGATTCAAAGTGTTTTTTTGAACAAAACAAACTAAATCATATTCAATTTTATACTTATTTCTTTGTGGTTATTTATTGTTTTTATTACTTTTTTTAAACAACTATTAACAATTATATCTTTTTTCTTTCTTTTTCTTTTTTTTATAATTATACATTATATTTATAGATTTTTTTGTTAGAGAAATAAACCTTTTTTCCTTACCTTTCGCTTGATCCAAGGTCTGTTTGTTATTGTGTCTAACCAAGTAGGCCTATCGTTCGAGGAGAACTTCCTGCAACAACTCAGTGCAACTCAGCGCAATGAGTTGTTGCAGGAAGAGAACGTTGGAAACGCAAGTAAGAGTTGGAGAGAGGAGTACCGGCAAGAGTTTTTTGTGTTCTCGGTCAATACTTGACCAATGTCAACAATTGTTGTCCGCATTAGTCAGTTAGACCCCAAATTATGGGAAAATGGGGCCCAGGTTGAAAAATCCCGAAGTTATCCTTTAAATGATCATTAGAGGAAATGATGGGGGGACTTTTTTGCCCCTCTCCTAGTGATTTCAAAATGATATTTCTTAGGGGCAGTTTTGCCCTTTGCCCTCGTGTATTTCCGACGCTGGGGCAGGACAGACTAGTGGTTAAGGTGTTTGACTCTCCACCAAAAGGTTCTAGGTTCAATGTCCAAGCTTAACTCAAAATAATGATTCCCGTATCTTAATGTATAAACATGTATCTTTTGAAAGTTGATTGACATTGTGTGTACATGTCTCTTCCCCCACTCAACATACAAATACCTGCATGCAACTCTTCTAGGTCTTCTAATGCCAGGCTCATCTAGGCTTGGTGGATGGGGAGCATTTTGGTTCCTCATACGACTTTTCCTTCATTAAAGCAAATTAACGATAGCTTTACAGAAACTCCTGGATCAATTTTTAATACTAGCAGACTAGTTGAGTTTACCAGAATTGAGCGGCATATTTTGATGATGATGATGATGGTGAGATGCATCATGTGACTTATGAAAAGTGCTGTGTGGTTGTAAGTGTACGAGTGTGTGCTCCCCCCCCTCTCCCCTGCAGGTGAACGTCGTGCCCCTCACAATCCAGCTCATGTACCAGTTCTTCAAGAGGATGATGGGCTTCTTCTTCCCGGGAAGAAACGTGGAGGAAGAGGAGGTGACGGACGAGGAAGACAAGTTCAGACTGGTTACCACTGGTAGGTATGAAAGGGTTTGAGTAGCAGCAGTAGCAGCAGGATTTTCTCCTCCCATCACAGTAATCCATACTGTCTAACCGACTGACCAATCAATGGCCTTTTCCATTGTCCCTGCCGGGGGACAATGGAACCAGGCCCGGGCACCAGGCTTTGGTGTGTGTGTGTGCTATTGACCAGCCTGTTATGTCATCCCTTCCAGCTATTAAAAGCCTCTGTTAGCACTGATACAACCTTGAGGGATGGGGGGGAGGTGTGTGTGTGTGTGTGTGTGAGCTCTCCACTGAGCCCCAGTGGGAGTGTGTGTGTGTGAGAGCTCTCCACTGAGCCCCAGTGGGAGTCTAGGGTGTACAGTGCGTTATAGCGTTATGGCCGCGGTGCTGACGCTGAGGGTTCTGTGGTCTGCAGGGATCCCTGTGAAGCCGCGCCAGCAGTCTGAGGACTCCATGGGCCCGCTGGGCCCCAGCAAAGGTGTCGTCCAGGGCCAGAACCGCACCGGGGTCAGGAGGTCTTTCCG
Organism: Melanonus zugmayeri; assembly: GCA_900302345.1. NCBI lineage: Eukaryota > Metazoa > Chordata > Actinopteri > Gadiformes > Melanonidae > Melanonus > Melanonus zugmayeri. The sequence goes on along the minus strand of OMKN01032964.1, from coordinate 5,744 downwards.
GAAAACGCCTGAGGTAACAAAACGCAAACACCAACCGTATTCCCCCCTTAGTAAGAACACTTAGACATGATCAGTATTTAACTGCTGGGCCCTCACCCCCCTCAGCATCCAGTGGACGACATCGATAAGATGAAGGAGCGGGCGGCCATGAACAACTCCTTCATCTACGTTAAGATCCCCCAAGTGCCCCTCTATGTCAGCTACAAGGTGGGTGCCATCACCACTTTGCCTGTCACTCTCTCTCTCTCTCTCTCTCTCTCTCTCTCTCTCTCTCTCTCTCTCTCTCTGGCCCCGTTTACACAACGGTTTTTGCATAAAACGGTAAACTTTTGTTGGGGTTTGACCTTTCATTCACATGATAATGGCGTTTTGGGGGGTTGAAAACGCAAACTTTTGAAACCAGGTCCCAGAGTGGAATCTTTTGAAAACGCCAGCCTCACCGTCGCCGTGTAAACTGGCAATACGCAATTCTTGTGAAAACTGTGATGACAAGACCTTACAAGACCCTAACAACAACAACAATGGCAGATTATCGAAGGATTATGATTGTGTGGAGTTTAGCAGCGCTCCTCCAGCAAATTGTCGATTTGCTGCACCATGTGATCAGCGGAGGCGCATTAATAACATCCGCCAAATACGACACATTCATTACATGCGCAAATAAAAACTTTGCTAAATGTTTTCATTTTTAAAAAGTTTGCAAAGTTCCTGGCATGCATACTACAGTGTTTTCAATCTGTTTCGCCGCTCCGTGTGCAAGAGGATAATTTTCACAACATTGTCATGTGACAACATGTTTGGTCTCTCTCTCTCTTTCTCTCTCACTCTCTCTCTCTTGGACCATCGATCCCTGGATTAAATTAATCACATAACACGTATTGTGGAAATGGAACTTGTCCCAAGTAGGGGTCAACCGATTAATCGGGATGATTATTGGCCTTTTTTGATAATCAGCCGCCCTGCTCTCTGAATATCAGCATCAGCCACTGAAAAGCCCATATCGGTCGACCACTAATCTTAAGCCAGATGTTATGCATCGCTATGTTATTCTCCATTTTATTTTTGTGACCTCTGGAGATTTGTGCAAGCATTAACAGATCTGCAGTGGCAGCTTTAGGACTTATTTAAAAAGTAACCACATGTCAAAATGACACCTCAGGGATAGCAAACCCTCTGGTCAAACACTGGTTATTACCCTGTGGTTTGATTTAATTTCTCTTCGGTTTTACGCTAATTTGTACCAGATGTCTTCATAGGTTTTAAACTTCTCATCTTTGTCTCCAGGGAGAGAAGAGCAGTGTGGACTGGAAGGACCTGAACCTGGTTCTGCCCTGCCTGGAGTACCACAACAACACCTGGACCTGGCTGGACTTTGCCATGGCTGTGAAGAGGGACAGCCGCAAGGCACTTGTAGCACAGGTAGAGACATCCAACACGAGGAGATGGATATTTTCACCTTTTCTCCTTGCACTTTCAAATGCCTGCAAACTCTCATATTGTTCAACACACACAAGTTATAATCACAGTGCCTCTCGTTTAATCCTGTCCAGTTACAAATATCAATATCTTGAATCTAGACGTATTTGGTTGACCTCCATTGCATGCTGTGAACCGTCTAGCAAGCTGAGGGTTTGCTCATTGTTTGTAGTGAAAATTTCTCTCTAATGCTTGTTACATGCAAAGTAACAACTACATTCACGTTCAAGAATAAATACAATTCAATCAAAAGGCTTGTTTTACTTAACGCAACACATTTACATTCAGTCATTTAGCAGACACTTTTACCTAAAGCGACTTACAAGGGTTTTCCAAGAGTGACTTGCAAGTGACTTACACTGTAATATTAATATGCTTCTGCAGATGATAAAAGAGAAGCTGCGCCTGAAGCCAACACAGGGCATGGAGTCGCGAAAGGCGCTGGAGGCCAAGTTAGACAGCGGCATGAAGCAGCAGGAGGAGGACGAGAAGGCCCGCCTCCTCATCGGCTTCAGCTCCACAGACAAGAGCTCCAGCAAGAAAAGCATCTTCAGCCGTCGCAAGTGAATTCACTCAAGTCACCGTGGTGGCCTGCTAGCAAGTTCTGTCTCAGCGTGGTGGTCCGCTAGCAAGTTCTGTCTCAGCGTGGTGGTGGTGGTGATGGTGATAGGGGGTAGAGGGGGAATCTGGAAGCCAACTGTCAAACATAGCTAAGATAAATATCTGTATGTCTCGGCTGACCGTCACTGGTGTGGCGGTACAGAGGTGGATGGGTGGTTGGGCCTGTTTGTGAACTAAAAATTGTTTGAACAGAAAACAAGAATATACTAGTATTTCCTGCAGATGATGATGATGATGGTCCAAATCTCTGGCTTAAACTGCATCCAGGCGATAGGGAGGCTTCTGAAGTGGAATTCTGACCAAAAACAAAATGTCATATCAGTTGAATATGTTTAATGTGCCCTGTAACTGGTCAGTCATCATACATAGACTAATTGTGTAGCTTTTTTTGAGGTGTGTGTATGTTCGGATGGCTTGTGTTGCTAGTGCGTCACTGTTGGCGGATCTCTGTTCTATGCTAGCTGGACGACGCCTGTTCCCGCTGGCTCGGGAATACTGTGCGTCTGTCTGACCGGTTAAGCCTGCTAGAAGTTATAGGACACGTTGAAAGCACTTTCAGAGCCTCTTAAATGCTATCTGGTAGTAGAGTTTAGCTTCAGGAATTCCCTTGCTATATAATATAACTTTTATGTTTTGTTTGTTTTAAAATAGAGATATTGAGGGAAAAATATGCCTGTATGATTGTCACTTTGACAGGAAGGTCCATCACTATAAAAGTACCGCAAATTATTTTCTTTTTACTATGACAGCCTGTCTTTTCTGCCTCTTAACGCCTCATTGTATTTCATACCGGTGCAATATATATCATGAACAGTACAGCGTAAATATATTAAATTATATATATATATATATATATAAATGTTAAATAATTTACAGCACTTGGGTAGATGAAATTGATCCTCATGGAAATGTATGTTGCAGCTATTGGCTGATTGATGTTTTCTAATTTTAAAACTAAAGCACTTTTTATCAAAGTATTTTCTGATATTTTTGTAAGCTGGTTGTTTGTTTTATGTGTGCATTCGTGTGCTGCTGTACCCCTTCACCTAGTCACATGTTAACCAATTCTTCGTCCAAACATTTCAACCTAAACGGTTCACAACGCAGTATATTTGCGTAAAGATTGTTTTAAATATTCACATGTTGTATCCTTAACGCGACTGAACGGTCGCTGCGCTTCCTGCCCCCTTTGTTTGTGTCAATAAAAGAGTTACTGCGTCTCGAGGTCTGGTCTGCGTGCTCTCCCGCCACAGTGTGTGTTGTGGTCTGATTGGCTACAAGATCTAACTCTTGATTGGTCGTTAATGTGACCTTTAAATTAGTCTCTTAACGAATCGGAGCTTTAACCCGGCTTTAGTATCGCTCATTAGAGGAGGGGGGGGGGACGCATTCAAAGAAGGAAGCGTCTCTGAATGATGGGCAACGATCAGCAAAAATGGCAAGCTAAGGTAAACAAAAATATCCCAAAAAGTGTTATCTCTATTATATTATTGATTCCTTGGATCAATATAGCATAGGTCTACATCACTGCGTGTGAAAGTGACCAACACACACACACAGTTTTCATATTATGTTTAAACCATCCGTGGTTGAATATTGACAATCTAATTTTAACAAGTTTGCATCCGGGTTTTTTTCCTTCTGAATCTTGATGAAGATGCCTGGTGAAGAGCATCAAGCTCGCCGTGGCATCCTCTCCAGCATCAGGGTGTCCATTTCTCAAAGACTCCCAGGGTTTGGACGACACCGTGGTGGTCCTCCCGCCCGGCCGGCGGAGGGGGGCGAGCTCTCCGGCCCCCAGCAGGCAGCTCTGCCCTCGGCTGAGCCGGTCCACGGTGGCGCTACCGAGGAGACTCTCCCAGGGTACATCTGTCTTCCTGCTGAGTTTCCACGCCGTGAGTTCCCTGCAGGGCAAGACCATTTTGAGGTACAAGCTTAGTCCACAACACTAGTTTATTCAGATTATTTTAAAATAAAAAAAAACCTATTGGCTTTAAATAATCTGAAATAAAAACATAAAAAAACATTAAGAAATAGCCTAGATATAGCCAAAATAAATAAAATAAACATAGCCTATAAAATATGAAGTGTGCGGGTGTGCAAATGAGTAATAATGATTATTTCTGTATCGATCCTGGGCTTTGTAGCCAAAGGTTCCTTCGGTCCAGTCCTGAAGGTGAAGGACAAGTTAACTGAGAAGACATATGCTGTTAAAGTACGTCTTCCACCACATAGATAAACATCAGTAATATAAAAAACATTAACTTCTCCATTAACTTCATGTCCATTACACCCAGGTTTTGCCCAAGTCAGAGATTCTGAAGAAAGGTGTTCTGCCACAGAAGAAGGAGGAAGTCATCATTCAGGTTTGTTTATTTTTAGGTTAAAACTCCATACTCATCCACTGGCTTCTGTTTCAATTGGGAGTGCAGAAGAATCATTGACAAGACAAGTGAGGTCAGGCAGCAGCATCGCAATATTGTGTGGTCCTGTGTAGTTCAACTGGTAGAGCATGGCATTAACACGGCCAGAGTTAGGGGTTCCATTCCTACTGGAGCAACCACTCAGGCCAACAATGTATCCACTCAACAACAAAAAAAGCAATCTTTCTCCAGCTGGTATGAATCATATTCAATAGAGTTCAGGAAGCTCCTCAATATACTGACAGCTATCCTCTGCTGTGTTACTGGTTGCATTTCAGCGGCAGCACAAACACACATTTATCCACAATCTGCAGGACTGCTGGCAGACACAACGGCATCTATTCATTAGTGAGTGTACAGATGGTTATGTATTCTTCCCTGTCCCTTGCCCAGTTTTTCAGTTTGTAACGTCCCTTTTGTTTCCATGGATGTAAAACAGTTGTCCTTCCTTCACAACAATCTAGTGGGCCTGATGGTCTACTTACTTCAGTCTACTACTGGAAACGGTTACACTGCCACCTGGTGGAGTTACAGGCTAGTGCTCGCACCCCAGTAATAACATACTCCCACTGAAACCAATTAACCTTCCGTTTTCTTTCATTGTATTGCATTTGCATTTTGCTTTTTCACAAACTGTTGGGACAATGTATTCCTTGATTGAGTTTCATGTAGCATGCATTGTGATGATTGTATCATTTTACCTTCTTCTTTATTTTCTTCACAAAGTACCGCCTTTAGTACCAGAAGAGACCAAGCAGGTACTTCCAACTCTGTGTGGTCCATCTATTTTAAAGGCCTGACCACCCTGTGTCTCCTGCTCCCCAGTGTGTGACTACTGCAGTACTGGGGACCTATATACCTACTGGCTGCTAAGCGACCACTTTGAAGAAGACGACGTTCGCCTCTTTGCTGCAGAGCTGGGAAGTGCATTAGGTTTGTGTTCCTGTGGTATATACTTTGTATTGCTCCGTATACTTTGTATTGCTTTCACTGCTTTGTTTATCCTTTTCTATAGGATTCCTGCATCATTTAGGGATCATCCATAGGGATATAAAGGTAAGAATAGAGTTTTGCAGGCTATAAGAAGTAATTTAGGAAGCTATCATTATTGGCTACACTATTACATATGAGTTGATCTAGTTTTTTTAAATTCTGTCTGTGAATTTCTTTTCAGATGGAAAACATTCTCCTGAGTGACCAGAGTATGTTTATCTATTTAACTCC
>OMKN01032955.1:0-14256 GCA_900302345.1 Melanonus zugmayeri | reverse complement strand
GAATGTTGAACAGCTCACAATTTCATCATTCCTCGATGTAAACACAGGGACAGAGTATCCCAGAGGCTAACATGAACACAGGAAAGCTATTCTGTTAGCCAATACACTACAGTAATACATACACATTTCTTTCTAGAAGTACATGTATGTCGTGTTATTATTTATTGCATACACCATACCTGCGTTCCTATAGGCAGGGTGCGAAATACAGGGACATCAGCACAATATATGACAATATAAGAGGAAACACCTCAACAGGATTTTTCTGTATCCTATTTCTCAAGTGTCAATCAAGGGGTCTCGGACCCCCTCCGAGACCCCTTGATTGACACTTGAGACCCCCTGAAAGCCTCAACAGCAAAACTTTGGGCAGTATCTGGAAAAATCTTTAAAAATGTATTTGTCACTTGCAATTGTCATTAAAAAGGAATTTTAAAAGCTTACCATGTCCAGTATTCATAATTCAAATTACTAAATGTATTCACAAATATGAATAGGATACAGAAAAATCTTGTTATGGTGTTTCCTCTTATATTGTCATTGAATACCCAGTTGATTCTGTTGCAAATGGTCTGCAATCCAAATGTTGTGTAGTTTAGAAAACCTAACGTATAAGTGTCCAAGAAGCTTAACCCTCTCTCCCTCCCTCTCTCTCCATCATCAACCGCTGCCCAGATGGAACTCCACACATCCACACACACCTGGCAAGAGTGGATTTTACACCCATTTTCTAAAAATTATTAGTTTAGTAACCTCGCACCCTGCTGGTGCTCCCATAAATCTGCTCCCTCGCACCACCAAGTGGCCAGCTCAGGAGCCACCACTGGTATTATTAGGCCCCTACTTGATCATTACACTGCATGTTTCTCTTATTGTTTGAATGTGATGTGAAGATCACCATTCTTCAACTGTTGGTTTTTAGACATTGGTACATTGGTCGTATGTATGCATGTATCAGATGTGGGGATACAATACGTTATTGGCAAAGTAATCATGGCAAGTCGCCTGACTTTAGACACCAATCAAGGCATTTCCTGCATCATTGCCTTTACTCATTCAATAATTGTTTTGTTTTGTTTTATCTCTTGGCACATTCGTCAAATCTTACAGGCTGGATTTCATCAACCAATGTCCAATGCGAAATGTAATCTCAGGACATTTCGCATTGGACATTGGTATTGGACTCCTCCATATACTAAGGAGGAGCCAATTATAGTTGAGTAATTATTTCAGCAAACTCGAGTAAATAAAACCTAACACTTTAGTTTGTTTTGGTCTGAATCAGCTTGATCAGTGTCAACATTAACAGGAAAAGGGGGGGGGGTCATTGCTTTCTGGTGTAATGTTCACTCTTCATTTAGCTACAGTCACACATTATCTGTGGTTGACTACAACCTCATAGGCACACATGCATGGTTTAATGCTATTGTAATTGCGGCTATTTCTGGATGGCTTCTTTCCCAAGCCAGTGTTGATAATGAGGTTTCCCCATATACGGCCTCCCTTGGTATTTCAAATGGAGACAAATATTACATTAGGCGCCCTGGGGACTTTAAGTTTTACTTCCAGGGAAGTACACCGCATCATTTAGTGAGGTTGTGTTTTGTTTTGTAAGAGGAAAATCTAGGGACACAGGTAGAAAAAAATCTATTTTATTGATTAGCAATCAATATTTATTGCTAACTTAATATAAACAGTGAACATTTTAAAAGTCTAAAGTCATTGCACTTTGTCCTAGCCAACTTTAAAACAGTCTTAAAATCTTAAAATCTAATTTGTGTTATTAACTGTGATTCAATACTGAATATGAATATATCATTACAACATATCGATCTACTACTGTATGGAACATTTGTGTCAACATCTCTTTTCAATCTTTTTAAGATTTGAGATTCTTGATTCAGATGATGTTTAACTCTGATATACTTTACTAGTTTTTATATATATATACTAGTATTTATCTATACACTCTAATTGATATTTCTGATATCTTTGCAAATATACAAAAGTATTTAATACAAAAAATCTTTCATCACCAACCCAGAGACTTTGTTTCAGCTTCCAGTGATGTGTTAATGTACAGTGGGGATGAGTGGCAGGTGTCCTCCAGGCTTAACCTCGCTCCCAATGCCTTAAGAATGTTATCGACACCAAGTCAAACAGTCATTTGGCTTAGTGGTTAGAGTGCTCCTCTTCCAATCGTGGGATTACCACGATTGGACAGTTCCTTGCAGAGTAGCGTGTTGCACTGGTGCCATGACCCGGAGTCGGAGTAAGGTTCAGTGAAGCGAGTGTCACGGAGAGACGGGTGAACCTCCAGGTTAAACCTCACTACCTCACTCCCAATATACTGGTGTGGAGTCTGAGAGTCATGTGCTGTTTCTCCAGGGGCCACTAGGAGGCCATCCAGAGGATGAAGGTGGGTGGGGATGGTGGTTAGTGACGTAGCAGAGCCCAGATACAGCATGGTTCCTACACCAAGGAGAGCAGTGAGGTAGGCACTGCTCCAGCTACACACCATCTTCCTTATCGCTGTGCAAAACTGTTAGATGAGGAAGATTGGTTTTCAATTGCAAAATGTGTTGGATGTAGTTGCAGCTATGGATACCCCCATAGATTAGGAATAGAAATGCATGCACTTTATGGTCTATATTTTGGGCAAACGACACAAGATGGCCTTCATGAGAAAAAGGTACACATTTTACACTTTGCCTTGACACCAAAATCTTGAATGTCAAAAGCTATATATCGTACACAAGTATCATTGGTTTGGTTGTTTATCATATGACATGATATATACATATATGCATATAAGAATACATATTTAACACAATATTCATGATATTGACACACACGTGCACGGGTAATGTGCTCCACACATTATTGGCCAATACTAATCCATGGAAATATTTGAGGGCATTAGTCACACACAATGAAGTAATTAACACTGACCCTACCATCAACAGTTTAACCTCCTTTAAGACTCAGAGATCAGAAAATACATGTCTTCAATTCAATGTTTACATTTGCTTTGAACAGAACATGTGTCCATATAAGAAGAAGAAGAATCAGTCGAGTAGAATCAGTTTTGGATCTTGGCCTCAATACTCACTCTGCTAAATGCAACAAAAAAATAGATATTCACTGGTACCTGGTAGGTCTGGTAGCTGATGGCCATGCCGTAGCGGCAGTACATGATGTAGTGTTCACAGTTGTACCACAGTAAGCTGTAAGTGGTGGAGCCCAGGAGCTTCTCTGCCCTGCAGGCCACTTCCTCTCCCTCCAGGGCTGGCTGGCTGCACACGTCGTCCATGTGGTTGACCAGGATCTCTGAGCCATAGGCGAAGTCCACCACAGAGTCCACTCTGACACTGGCCACCTTAGCTATGACCCCCAGTATCAGCCGGTGGTTGGTCACCATCTTGCCGACGGCCGCTTTGTTCTTGGAAATCATCGGGAGGATGTCCGGGATGAGGTGGGCAACGCGGTTGTCACCCAAATAAATACCAACATGGGTGAACAATGTCCTAGAGACCTCCAGCAAGTCCCCACGCTCATGGACAGGTCATCCTTGGAGTCAGGTTCTTTGACTGCAGAAGCGGCGAAGATGTTGAATAGCTGCAAGGGGAACATGGTGGTGGTGGTTCTGCTGCTGTGTGGTGCCACATATGGGCAATATATTAATGTAGTGATTGGGAGGAGCTAATGTGATTTGAAGGATTAGATATTGGTCAGCCTTTTCAGTGTGACTTTTTTTTTACAGAAATAAAGGAGCTTTCTCCAATCCTGAGGGTGTTTGGTCGATTTCAAAACTCCAAGCTGCCAGTGTATTGAGGTCACTGCATGGTTCCAATTAAGGAATTTGGATTTGCAACTTCATGGTATAAATTCCTTTGTAAAAGGTCATGTAGTTGTATGTAGCCTAAATGAAACACTATATGACAAAAAATACAACTCAACTGCTAGTCTATTTTTTTTTCTTTTTTCCTGACAGCATTTGTTCCAGGAGTACAGTATATTCAAACAAATAGATTGTGACTGGCCAAAAATATAATATCAATATATCAGTGTGGAGTGTGTGTGGTTGGTGGCTGGTTTAATCAGTATTTGATAGTTTATGATATTGTTTTTGTTAATGTGTATAGCCTATAGAAAGAGATCTGAGGTTGAAGCACTGTCTGACACAAAGCACACAATTAAAAATATAACATTTATTATTAACAACTGTACAGCATTGGCTTGTAGGCAAACAATGATAACGTTCAAATATTTTAAAAAATGTGTATACTATACAATAGGCCTACTATATAAATGTCCAACTTTGAAAAACTGCATACATTGGTAGGTGAATATAATGATTTCTAAAGTAACATCTGCTACATCTGTAAATTTTTATACTATTATCAGGAACATATACATTTCACAAGGTAAAGATGAAAGGGAAGTATACACTTGTGTACGTTTTAAATGAATTGTCTTTGGATAATGTTCATTCGTATTGTTTATAGAGAGTGACAGGGGTGTAGGGTAATCATGTTGTGCTGGGATCATTTAGCCAGCCATCCATAGAGTAAAGGGGATGAGAACTGTAGGTAATGTAGTTGAAGGGATCATGCCGAAACAGACAATGGAGACTATTCCAAGAAGAATTGTGACGACGATGCTCCTCTGGTCTCTGATGACAGATTTCAAGCACTCACAAAACTGCAAATAAAATAAAATAAAAAGGTTTATTTATACATCCAAGACGCAGTCAAACACACAAAGACTCATTCACTCTATTCTCTCTCTCTCTCTCTCTCTCTCTCTCTCTCTCCACACACATTATATGCATGCCCAAAGGTTTTTCATAACGCATCTAATGAGATTCACGAATATATCACACCCACGGACAGCGATAGCTTAAAGTGTAATAACCAATTAATAACCAATAAGTAATAACCAATATTAAATCTATATTTAATCTCAACCATGAAACCTGTGCAATACGATAATGCAAATGTTTGCAATAACCTACGCCTACATATGCACAGCTGACATTTACGGCGTCCAGAAACAGATTGACGTTTGTGATTATGCTCAATAATAATGATCTTAAAAAAGTAGCCTGCTTATTAAAACGCGTACGAATCATTTGTATACCTTGTCTGTTTGCCGGCTTACCGCAGATCCATATCTGCAGTACGTGACAACGTGTTCACAGTTGTTCCACAGCAAACTGTACGGGACCGCGCCGATCAGCTCCTCGGCCCTCTTGGCCACATCTTCATTGGGAAGCGCTTGGACATTCATGCACGAATCCATCGCGTTGACCAATATTTCAGAGCCATACGCAAAGTCCTCCACCGAGTCCACGCGCACCGTGGCACATCTGTACATGCATCCCATAATAAGCCTCTGGTTCGTTATGACGGTGTTGATCAACTTCGCGTCATTCGTGAGCACGGGGAGGATATCGGGGATGAGATGGGCGACCTTATTGTCCCCTAAATATATTCCAAAATGCGTGAACAGAGTTCTCGGAACCTCCAGAAGGTCTCCTCGTTTAAAAGGCTGCGTGCGGCTGTGCGTCATAACGCATCCTCGCGGCTCGCCGTCCGACCATTTGGATTCGAAAAAGTTCAAATTGGAGAGAATGGATAACTTCTCAACAAGAAACGTAAACAAATTAAGCATGGCGACGGTTTGCAGGCCTACTCTAAATGAGTATAAACGTTGTGGGGTTTTTATCCTCAAGCAGCGCGGGGAGGAGACGTAAACCTCCAAAACAACGGATTGGCCACAGGGGCGGCCTTCCGCAGCCGCTCCCGGGGCTAATCCTGCTACACGTGCGCCTTCTCTTTTTCTTTTTTTTGGCGTCAGTAAGATTTTGTTTCCAAAAGTCAGCGTGGAATTTTCATATTCTCAAATGGCAAGTTAATCCGAGAAAAAGAAATGTATAGAAGACAATTTGACCAAGTCATGTTGAATGACTCCCTTGACAACATGAAGTTAATATTCTGGTTGAACATTGGGAACAACAATACAAAGTAGTCTATAGTCTTCTTTTGCTGCAGGGTGTGCATTGAAGTGAATTTCAAATAACGTTCAATGCCTTTTCACAACTATGAAACAGCGTTCTAATTCGCCATTAAAGGAAAACTTCAGGCTTTTTCAACCTGGGCCCCATTTTCCCATCATTTGGGGTCTAAATTACTAATGCAGACAATTGTTGACATTGGTCCAGTATTGAGCAAAAACACAGCCACGAAACGTCTGCATTGTAACAAGTTTTTTGTGTTGGACTACAGAAAGCGTAGCTTCTTGTTATTTAAAGGATTTTCAAAGTCATGGCTGAATATTTAGCTGATTTCGACAATGTGAGATTTCAGCGCAGGACTTCTCCTCGAGCGATAGGCCTACTTGGTTAGACACAATAACAAACAGACCCCGGATCAAGTGAAAGGTAAAGAAAAAAGTTGTATTTCTTTGTAGGGATAATTTCCCTAAAGTTATCAAACACTTATAACAATCTGAGCCTGTCAGTGGCAAAAACAAGCACTTTTAGAGGACATATATTGACGGGCGCAATTGCCCTAAAGGGTTACAATGCAGACGTTTTGTGGCTGTGTTCTTGCTCAATACTGGACCAATGTCAACAATTGTTGTCCACATTAGTCAGTCAGATGGTAATGGGAAAATGGGGTCCAGGTTGAAAAATCCCAAAGATTTCCTTTAAGTCTACTTGTTAATTGCAATAGAGAAAGAGCGATAGGCCTACATTCTATTTCATTAACTCACAATGGTTGCTCTGTTCCTCCCCATCAATCCAGGATTATGATCAGGCTTGAACACAACAGGTTTTCTCCCAGAAGAGGCTAATGGGGATAATGCATCCTAGCGGCCAAAGTTTCATGCTCATCTCCTCACCTGGGGAAGACCCTGGGAAACTATTGATCTGTTTGTTCTTCTACTTGTTGAGTTGTTGACCACCATTCGCCTCAAGGATTATGAATGACCAAAAATGACCATTGAAAGATGTGTTTTTATTAATTTGTCAGCCAAGACCAGATGGAAGTGATAAGGAAGGCTGCTTATTCAGTTTGCTGAATTGGATTTTATAACAATTCATCAATTAACTGGTTAAATTGTGAATTATTATAGGCCTATTTATTATATGAGTTATACAAGACATGGCTACTTTTAGATTAATCATTGAATATCCTGGCTCATGAATTTCTAGTTTTAGGCGAGATATATTGGATAGCTTTATTATCACCAGTAAGATCTTGCTCTTATAAACATTTCAAGGGCCTCTATCAATGTGTTCATAATCAATTTAACCATGCATATTAACCATCACTACTAGCAATGATTTGCTCAGAAATGTACCTAAATGCTGGTTACTTAATGTAAATTACAATTACTTATTCAGAAATCAGTACCTATTAAGGAATTGATAAATACTTTCAGCAAAATTACCTACTGTTGCACATTATCCTACAGTTTCAAGGGAAAAGAGAAAATATGAAATAGCAAACAACACAACCAACAACAAGCAGAGAGCGCACACACAAAAGCAGTCAGTCAAAATGAACATTAAGGCCCTGGTATTGAGGCACACGTATATGAATGCAAACAGCCTGCAAGGTAGGTCATATATGTTGACGTTAGGCACCTGTGTGTACTCTGCACAGGGAAAGCTGATTAAACAAATATTTACATTCAAAGTCAGGAAACCTAGTGTTGAAATCAAGACATCGTTAAGTATTCAGAGCCACTTATTTCGCCAGTCAAATCCAGGTCACCTCCAGAGAGCCTTAGCTAACCCACATTACAACTGGGGTTTACTATTTTAACAAATACAATATTCATGATGGCATTTTCACCAGGTTACCCAGCACAATTTCTTGAGCAACTTTTACTTTCTTACTTAAAAATAGTAGGTTGTTATAGAGGTTTGACCTGAGACTTCGTCGGGTAGGAATCTCAGTCAGCGATATAGGCATCATTTTTTAATGTTTCATAATTGGAGTGGGGAGTAAGCTATTTGGTTTGGTTTGGTTTGATCAGAATGTTATATGTATGTACATTGTAACCTTAAACCTTATCAATCACCTTATCAATCAAGGTGATTGATAAGGTTTAGTTTCTAATAAACACGCAGTTTTGCTTCTGTGTTTTGCTTCTAGGATCCCATGGATAATTCTGAACAGATTTGTAAATGCAGCCAATGGGACAGCCCATTGTGCTGAATGTGCTCGGGTTTTTTTGGGCCCCGATCTAAACTCCAGGTTGTTATAACTAATGTGATGTGCTGCTTAAAGGACATAGGTCTCATATAAACTATTTGACACGTCACATCAGATCATCGTTCATAAATGTTATTTTAATATGTGTGTGCGTGCAGGCGTTCTCCCTCAATCAGCCCATCGCCTCAGCTGAGGCGACTTAGTGCCCTGACCACTGGTTGAACCCTGCATAGCTTTAGAGCAAACCTTTACCCTCAGTCTCGTGTAGATTTACTCCAGGGTGAAATGACCCCACACATACACTAGTGGCCACTGGGGAACTCTGAAAGAGGCCCTCCACACTTTTTTTCCCTTGGTGGGTTCCAACTGTGAAATTAAGAAGAATCATTGTGAATGTGAAAATGTTCCAAAGATAATTGTTTTGGATTTTAGTTAATGGTGGATGCAAGCATGTCCCAGTCCCAGCCAATCCAGCTGAAAGTAAGTTGATAACTTTGTTTTGCATTGTGTTTTTGTTTTATATCTGAAAGGGTGCATAGACTGTAGGAATTATCAGAATCCTGAGTCAACTGCTAATAGAAAAATAAGTTGTAGTGTCTATAGTAACTAATTCTGATATGCTAGCATGTTGCTGTATCACTACTACCACAGTCAGAATGACCAATGCTACACTATAAGGAAAAAACTGAACAGAAACATTTCATGCCTTGGAAAGATCCCTTGGTTATTCTCCTTTTGGTTCTTCTACATATTTGTGGATTTTTGGGTTCTGTGGTTCCTAAAAGCCTTTAGTGAACTATGTATTACTTGCTGGGAAACTGGAAACTGGGAAGGCTGAGAGTTAAGGGAGGGAATTCTGGCAAGATTCCAACGTTCCTAAACCAATTCCTAACCAGATTGGTGTGTGTGTGTGTGTGTGCGCATGCATCACGCATGTGTTTAGAGCTCTTAGTGTGAATGATCATCATTGTTTCACCCAGTACTTGTTTTGAATATAGATCTAAGGCGATCTATTCCAAACTACTTAAATGTGCATACATTGAGATTAAACTATAGTACTACAAGGACACTATAAAAACAATTAGCAGCATATTGGTTTGCCCTGTTATACTGAAGTCGAGTACTTTGGAAACAACATGAGAGCTTTGTTGAACTTTTTTTTTCTCCATATAACACTCCATATTAGTAACTGCCAAGACCTAGTCTATGGAAGGAATGGCTCCCTCCCTGCTTCGCATGGCGGTTGAAGAGAGAAGCGGACACTTTCCATCTGGTGCGTGTCCATAAAGACATTGGTTCAACCAGAGTTCAGACCTGTTTAGGTTCACGGGCCCACCAGTTCATTTCTGGGTCAGCCAGGCCTTATATCTGTCTTGTGGCTGTACCCTCTCATAAAACTGGGTCGGCCCACAGTAGTCAACATTAGATTTATTGTCCAATGTCAGCAACCCGGGGGTGGAGGTTTGTACAGTTGTACATTATCACATGTATCTTCATAGTTTGTTTTACTTGAGTAGAACCTGTAATAAAACCATCTGTAGCCACATGACCAAAAGTATAGAGTACAGTATATTCACACCATATGGATTTGAGTGTCAATCCAGTCATACGTTACTGTACAATTATGTAAGCTGGGACACAACACTGCAAGGAAATTACAATTACATGTTAATTAAACTGCTGCATTGTGGGATATGAAGTAGATTACAAGTAACAAGTAATCATCTAAGTTCAAACTATTTTCAACAAGTTTTATCACATACACCCTTCCCTTGGCCAATGATATGCAAGATACCAGAAAAATAAGCACATTGAACAACGTGATTTTTCAGTAGAATTCAATATATTCATTCTAATATGTTGTTTTCAGGGGTAACCAATACAAAGGTTGTAGTAGTTTGACACCCACTAGTGGCATTTAAAAGCATGGCATGGAATCCAAAATGTATATTAATTTAATGTAGTGTATTCCTAAATTATGAATAATTAGTTTAATGCAGTGTTAATTTGTGATATGTATTATCAGATGTGGTTTAAACCTTTGAGATGACACATCAAAAGAATGTTTGAGTATTTTATCCTTATTAATACATAGGTCTACTGCTGTTTTTTGTACATGAAATGCTGTCTGTTTGTATATGAAATGCTTTGTTATTTCTGACATCGAAATGAAAATCAACAAATTCCTAGAAATGAAGGAATATAATTGTATAATATATTATTGTATATAATAATCAACTGTATTGACATAAAATGTCAGAATTGCAATGGCCCTTTAGTTTAGATTTTCTTGTAACAACATCTTGCAAAACATTGCATGACAAAGAATTATACAAATAGTACAAATTAGTCAGGTATAGCGGGAACAACATTGTCAACTCTTGGAAATCTGACAACACACAGCAAGTTGACTCAATGCCGTGCTTCAAATGATGAGTCAGTCATGTGTGGGTTGTTGACCCACAGAGCCCTTATCACCCCCGAGTCCATCTTCAGATAAATATATAGCAGCAGAGTCCCTTAAGCGCTTCATTCCCCCAAAAAGGACAAGACGGCAAGGGCCAAAGCAAAAATGAATTTGTTCATTTTCGGAGCACTAACGGTGCTTTTCACCATCGCATCAGCAGTAAGTTCCTAAGCTTGTATAATAATCCTAAGATTATTCTCTTTTTTCATGTAAAATACCAACATAGAGAAATATTAACAGTATACCATATATTCACATTTTTTCTTTTGCAGCAGAGAGGGGACAACTCCGGGATATGTGTAGTAAATGACAACTTTGTAAGTATCCTGCTGAAATTAAATCACTGAAAACATTCAGTAATTCACTGCTTTGAATTGTTTAGATTGAATTAAAAAAATGTAATGGGATTCTCACACACGGTACATTTAGTGTTTATTTTGTTTACCCCTAATATCTGCAGTCTACATGTAGGCATCCATGAGCAAGATACCTCACCATTACCTGCTCCTTAAGTACATATATGTGTATTCCCTGTTACTTTGGATAAAAGCATCATTGAAGTCGTAATAGCATATTACATATTACATTTAGTTTTTCTATAGTTTTTCTATACCATAGAAGACAGACACATTGTGATATAACGTTATTACTATTTTGCTTTTATTCAAAACATGAATAAAGACTAAATTGTTTTTCTGTTTTTAGGGAAAGTACTGCCCAACCACCTGTGGAGTGGCTGACTACTTGTTCCAGTACTCCCCTGATGTAAATGAAAATTTAGATTATATGCTGAGTGAACTGGAACGAATAGGTAATCTGACACGGGGAGCCGAGGAGAAAGTAGTCCACATGAGAGACTCGACCACATCGGCCCAAAAGTCCTCACAACCAGGTAAAAATTAGATGATGTCATAGGTCTGATTATATCTAGGGAATTGATTCTAAAGCTGTTGGGTAAAAAATATATTAAATTAGCTTTAAAATTACTATTGTGAGTACATCCAGATGCTTCTACTGAAGGATGTTGTTTGATTTTTACACAGATGTGTACTACAAAAAGTCATCCAGTATGTTGGATGATGTCATTCGTTTTGAGAAGACCATCATCTCTCAGGAGCAGCAGCTATTGTAAGCTAACAAATTCCACCAATGAAATTAAATTCAGGACAACAACAATCACATGTTATAACAGACCTATTTCTCCTTTATCCCATTTTGGCAGGGAACTCCAGAATTATCTTTTATCAAATGAACGGAGAATGCAAGAGCTGAAACAGCTGTCCCGTCAGCTGGAGCAGACATGCGGTGTGCCATGCAAGGACACAGTGGAGATACAGCCGACCACTGGGACAGGTGACATAACCCGTGGCCCCTAGCCCCTTCCCACCATGTCCAAAGCACTTTCACAATCATGCTCATGTCCTTGTTCCCTTGTTTAGCTAGCTTTGGCTAATCAATATTTGGCATCAAATACAATGAGTAAACAATTAGATGCATTCCACTCGCCCTCTCGAAACTTTGTACTTTGTTTTCATGAAAGCCTGTGTTTATAGGTTCTACGCAAAGCAGTTTACTCAGGGTTGAAATTGTCTGTACTGGGGAGTCCTGTTAAAATAGAAATCGGTCAATAACTCAAGAGCCCATTTCTAAAATGCTCTGTCCTGTCCTGATGATAATAATCAATCTTGAATTAATTAACATAACAATACTATATGTATCTGTCGTCATTCAGACTGCCAGGATATTGCCAACAAAGGCGCCACCGTCAGTGGTCTTTACTATGTGAAGCCAATGATGGCAGACCAGTTCCTGGTCTACTGTGAGATTGATGCCTATGGTCGGGGCTTCACTGTGCTTCAGAGGGTAGGTTTCATCATCTCTTCTTTATCGAACAGTACCACTTGTGAATTGTCAACAACAACAATAATGTAACATTATTGTTGATAGGAAATATTATGGAATAGAAGCAGCAATGTGTAGATTTCAGACCTGCTTCACTTCAGGCTTAGCTCATTAAAGCTGGAGCACAAAGATGCATTAGGGCCCTGCATTCATCTTTACTCACCAGTGGAAATACTGAGCAGCTTATTGAAATTATGAACAACTGATAAAGTTTGAGGTGACGAGTAAGTGACATAAAATGTCCGAATGACACTTTGCTCTAATGTTCTCAGAGGAAGAATGGATTGGTATCCTTCAACCAAAAGTGGATCCAGTACAAGGAGGGCTTTGGATACCTTTCCCCAGACGACAGCACAGAGTTTTGGCTTGGCTTGGAGAAGATGCATCTGTTAACCGCCAGGGCCACCCTCCCATATGTCCTGAGGATAGAACTCGTTGACTGGCAGGGCAACAAAAAGTATGTCGTAGTCGCTGCTACCCAAATTACATTCAAGGGTCATCCACTGTTATCATGGTAGCATGATGCAGGGACTTAACTAGCAGCAATTCAACTTAACTCTTTTTCTTCCCCCCCTCATCAGGTATGCCGACTACGCCATGTTCAGAGTTGGAACAGAGCAGGACAAGTACCGTCTGTACTACGCCTACTACTTTGGCGGCGATGCAGGAGACGCCTTCGACGGTTTTGACTTTGGGGATGACTCGAGTGACAAGGCCTACACCATTCACAATGGCA
This sequence comes from Melanonus zugmayeri, assembly GCA_900302345.1. Taxonomy (NCBI): domain Eukaryota; kingdom Metazoa; phylum Chordata; class Actinopteri; order Gadiformes; family Melanonidae; genus Melanonus; species Melanonus zugmayeri. The sequence continues at coordinate 920 of OMKN01032955.1, read as the reverse complement.
TGCAGTTCAGCACACCCGACAACGACAACGACAAGTACGACGGCAACTGTGCCCTCCAAGACGCCTCCGGGTGGTGGATGAACAGATGTCACGCCGCCCACCTGAACGGCAAATACTACCAGGGTGAGTACGAAACCGACCCTGCCCTGAGTCCACCTCCAGGGAACATGTGTTCCTTCCCTCCCTTCCACATGCCAGTGAATCACATGACAGTGTTTTGAACCCTGTTCCTCCTCCCCCATTCCAGGCGGAAGGTACTCGGAGAAGGACGCTGGGGAGTTTGCCTTCGACAACGGCATCATCTGGGTGACGTGGCACGACCGCTGGTACTCACTGAAGGAGACCACCATGAAGATTATCCCCATCAGCAGGATCACCACAACCGGAGGACAGCAGTCTGGGATCAAGCAGTTTGGAGGGCTCTAAGACCCTCTCTTTTTCTCCAGTACCTGAAAGTTAAAATGACATAATTGGTTCAACTAGTGCTGTTCTTTTATTTTCCCGGAAACAGACACCAAACACAAACACAAATCAACACAACAAAGTCTCTCTCACTGTCACCCTCCCGTTCTCTGTTTAGTGTCATTAAACACTAAAATATAGAACTTGTTATGTCTTGTGTGCGTGACTATGTTCCGAAAGGGACGTGTGGGTGATGCATGTCTTTACATCACCAAGGGTTTCATTAAGTAGATGTGTCAAGTCGTCTTTATCCAATACATTTACATTTAGTCAAAAGTAGATGCTTTTGTCCAAACTGATTTGAAATGTGAGACTGAACACAAAGCCTACAAGCTTACAACCAATTTGTATCCATTTCTAAGTGAAATTGTTTGAAAACAACAAGCTTGCAATAGAAAGATCAACAGACACAGCAGTCAATATAGAAACAACAAACTGATCCTGTGTGGATAATTTAC